>VDFB02370578.1:0-47118 GCA_007258455.2 Sequoia sempervirens | reverse complement strand
GAGTATTTAATCAAGTAGATCATTAGGGATAATTTTCAATTCAATCTAGCCTTCTAGGTTGTAGACTATAAGAAGGCCCTAAGCCAGTTGTAATGTTGCAATCCCTTGCGATAGGCCTGTGTACCCTAGTTATTTCACATATGATGCATGTAAGACTTCCAATTATTGAATCAATGAAAGTTCATGTTTTCTTATCAATATCTTGAGTTATTTTTTGTTGTGTTGACTCTAAGCTGCATAGTTGGACAATTCTTTCTGGACCCTCCATCTGTGACTACACCAAGTGGTATCAGGGATATTTTGTGAGTCTTGAAGGCATTCCTTATGGTGAATAGATCACCAAATTGAGGTAGACTATATGTGCTCAACCAATCGTTGACTGTGAAGCAATTGAAACCCTTGTAGCCAGATCATCGAATTGAGGCAATTGCATTGGATCCAAGGAGACATATGCCACCAAGGAGAGTGTCTACTATGGAGAATGTCACTAGAAGAATGGATGAGATGTTATAAATTATTCAAGCAATGTGAGTTCTATCAGATGTTATAGAAGAAGATAGAAGGCGAAGCCTAGACCCTAGACATGAGGATGAAAGTGATGATGAGTTAGATCATGCTCTGAATAAAAATGAAGAATCCCTAAACAAAGAAGAAGAAGAATCAAATCAAGTGAAGATGTTGAAAGTTATTTCCAAGATTGGTAAGTGACCTAGAATTGAAAATTACACAGGAAATTTAAACAACTGAAGAATTGAATGATTGGATCAATGATACAGAAGAATACTTTGAATATGAAGAAATTGAAGATCCAAAAAGAGTGAGATTTGTAAAAACCAAATTGAAAGGATATGTTGCTATCAAGTGGAAAGAAGTTCAATTGGATATAAATAGGAGGGGAAAGGAGAAGATCATAAAGTGGGATAGGATGGTGACAAAGTTGAAGAATCAATTTATACCTATTGATAATGAGCTTAAATTGTTGAAAAGATTGCAAAACTTGAGGCAAAAGGAGAGATCTGTGAAGGAGTATACTGAAGAATTTTACAAGATGGTCATTAGGACTATACATAGTGAAGCAATAAAATAAATGGTGGTGAGGTACATCAATGGATTGAGAGAAAACATTCAAGAAGAACTAAGCCTGGTGAGGATGACATCAGTTGAATAAGCATACCAATTTCCACTAAAGGTGGAGGAAAAGTTGAACAATAAATTCAAAGGAAAAGAAGTACAAGAGGAATATTCTAGAGGAACGGATCACAATCTAGAGATAGAAGACCTTATGCAAACCAAAACAAGGATGGAAAACCCTACCACAGTGAAGAAAAGTACTGTAATTCATGCCACAAAGGAAGAGAAGACAAAAACTTCTATCGCAATGAAAAAGGTCATAATTCATACCGCAAAGATGGATATAGGAGGGATGGAGGAAGATCTAAGAAGATACTATTCAAAGGAACCTATTTCAAGTGTGGAGGTAAAGGACACGAATCATTTTAATGTCATCAAGGGAGTACCGGTAAGAAAACTAAGCATACCGGAAGAACAACCTATGTGGATAAAGAACTAGTTGGATCCCCTAACTTAGTTGGGAAGCCAAATAAAGGTGAATCAATGGTGATGAGGAGAGATTTAATGCATGAAGAAGTGATTAAGGAACCACCATAGAGGAATATTTTGTTCAAAACAAGATGTAAATCCAGAGGAATGGTATGTAAAGTTATCATTGATAGTGGTAGCACTAATAACCTAGTTTCAGAAGAGATTGTAACTAAGTTGAATTTTAAGAGATTGTAACCATGGAAATATGATAGGAAATAAATTCATGATGGAAGAAGTAATACCTATACTATGGCTTCAAATGAAAAGAGAATTATGTTGATACCTTTGGAGGAAGAGGGAAAAAGTGAAGTTTGTAGCACTGCCAGACTATGTTTGGTAGATAGAAGGAAGTTTTTGAATGGATTGAGGCATGAGAACATGTTTTTTGCATTGATTCCAAAGAAGAGTGGAAAATAAAAGGTAGAGAATTCTTCTGCAAAGAATGAAGAAGTAGTAGAACTATTGAAATAGTATGAAGACATCATATCTGAGAATGTACCATGTGGTTTATCACTAGTCCATAGCATCATTCATCACATAGATCTAATACCAAGAGAAATTTTTCCAAACAAGGCATCACATAGAATGACACAATAGAGAATGTAGAATTTAACTGACAGATACAAGAGTTGTTGAAGAAAGTACTGATCAGAGAAAGCTTAATCCCATGCGTGGTACCTATTGTACTTGTACCAAAGAAATATGGAGAGTGGAGAATGTGTACATATTCCAAAGAAATCAATAGGATCATAATCAAGTATAGATTCCCATTGCCAAGGATGGATGACATTATGGACTATTTGAGTGGAGCAAAGTATTTTACAAAGATTTACCTAATGAGTGGATATCATCAAATAAGAATCAGAGAATTAGATGAATGGAATATTGTATTCAAGAGTAATGAGGGATTGTATGAATGGTTAGTGATGCCTTTTCAATTGACTAATGCACCTAGCACTTTCATGAGGTTGATGAACAAGGTACTAAAGAAATTCTTGGGTAATTTTGTCATTGTTTATTTGGATGATATTCTAATTTTCAATAAGAACAGAGAAGAAAATTTGTGGCACATTAGACAAATATTATAGAGGTTGAGAGAATAGAAGTTGTTGATTAATTTCAAGTGTAGCTTTATGAAGACAGATTTGGTGTACTTGGGTTTTGTCTTTTTTGTTGAAGGATTGAAGATGGACCCTAAGAAGGTTGGAGCAATTGTTGAGTGGCCTACACTAATAAACATTGGAGAGGTAAGATCATTCCATGTATTGGCTAGTTTCTACCAAAAGTTTATCAAAAGCTTTAGTAGCATTTGCACACTTATTACTAAAACAATGAGAGGAGATAAGAAATACTTTAAGCGGACATCTAGAGCACAAAGAAGCTTTGAATTGTTGAAGCAAAAGGTGATAGAACAACCATTGTTAGCATTACTAGATTTTGACAAAGTATTTCAAGTTGATTGTGATTCTAGTGGGAATGCAATAGGGAGCAATGTTGAGTCAAGAAAGGAGACCAATAGCTTATTTCAATGAGAAGTTGAATGATGCCAGAAAAAGATATTCAGTTTATGATTAGGAATTATATGCCATAACTCAAGCCTTGAAGAAGTGGAGACATTGTTTGTTGCCTAAGTATTTTGTGTTGTACATTGACCATCAAGCTTTGCAATAGTTAAACAAGCAAGGAAATTTGAACCAAAGACATATGAGATGGGTTGAGTTCTTGTAGAGTTATACATTTGTGTTGAAGCATATAAGTGGTAAGTCAAACAAAGTTGCAGATGCATTGAGTGGGAGAAGGAATTTGTTGATAGAGATGAGGATAGAAGTACTGGGTTTTGAAGAACTGAAGCATGTGCATGAGGATGATCCAAATTTTGTCAAAGCTTTGAAATAATGTGAAGATTCAGTGGTGATGAACCAGAGCCAAAGGTTGGATTGCTTCATTTAAGAGGATATTTTTCTCAAAGGAAATTATTTGTGCATTTTGAGGAGTTCATTGAAGGAGAATCTGATTAAAGAGAAGCATAATGGAGGACTAGCAAAACATTTTGGAGTTGATAAGACAATATCTTTGGTGAGTGAACACTATTTTTGGCTATAGATATATAAGGATGTCAGGAAGTATGCTCAAAGTTTCAGAGTTTGTCAAGTAGCAAAAGAGAGTAATCAGAATACTGGATTATACAAACCTTTGACAGTAATGGAGAGACCTTGGGAAGATATAAGAATGGATTTCATTTTTGGATTGCACAGAACATAGAGAGGTCATGATTCTATAATGATAGTAGTGGATAGATTTTATAAGATGGCATTGTTACCTATTTTTCACTCTACGCTCAACAGGTAGAGCTGAATAAAGTTCAGCTCTTATAGGTACAGGTTGTTTTCCAGATTTTGCTGATAAAGTGTTCGTTTAATCATCAATAATGTCATCTTACAAATGTATCATAAGTTTGTTGTGCAAGTGTTTAAAACAGAAAATTAAGAAAAATTGCATAATAATACTTTTATTCATTTCGTGAAAATGCTGAATCTCGCACAAGCCGCGAGAGTAACTAAGATTGTTTCTGACAATCAAAAAATGAATACTAAATCTAAACACAGGCCACACTGCTGTAAATAGCATGAGCGTAAAAAAGAAAGCAATTCATCATTTCCTGTTACGGCGAATCACTTTGTTGGTGCCTTTAGCCATCGAGCCTTCAAGCAGTTGCAGCCTCGCTTCATCGCTCCGCATACCTGCAAAATCATTAAGGAAACAATGTTAGAGTTATACTCTAAGCAATAGTGAATTACTTTCTGCCTTACGCCTATGCTACAGACAGAAATGTAATTTGCGTTAAACCGAGCATTCATCAGATGATTGCAAGAAATCAGCAGAAAAACATAATGCAATGGAAGCTTTCAGCTTCTTTTATTTTGCTAACATGTTTGTTTCAGTGTGCAGGAGCAGGTTTTTCATATTTGAATTCATTTCAGCTGATATGTGGAGTAAAGCGGGCTCCCACAAGGGTTGAGCCCGGCATATCAGGTTTCAATTATAGAGCCAGAAAGGAATACAGTACTGTAATATCAAATGATAAAAACAGTCTAAATCAACATGATGAAATTGATTGAGCGATTATCTTTTGCTCACAAATCAAAGGAACAGTAAAGAAGCATTCAGCTTTTTGTTTTGTTTCTTACACCATCAAGGGCATGCACTGTCTACAGAAGATTCAAGATAACAGATTGATTTCAGTGTTATGAGGAGAATTTCCATGTTCAGCAATTACAATGACAGGAACAATGTTGTTTTGATGTTTTGCAATCTCAGTCTATAAACAGCAACATAGACGGCCACATCAAGGTACCAGTTATCCATCACAAAGAAATATGTTACAACATCTTCATGAGTTACAATTTTCAGTCAATACAAGATATAGAAGGATGTTGACAGTCCCAAGCGACGTTGTCCCAGATTCCTAGAGATTTTCTGTTCTTGTTTTCTACCAGTTTGAAGTTCAAAACAAAAGGAATAAGCTATCTACAGAACATTATGAGTGCAGTTCAACATTTATATTGGATAAGTAACGAAATATGATGGAATATCAGGCAGTATTCATGTTCGAAAGATACAGTCATTCAATGGAATACAGTTACTTTAACCAATGAAGCACCCAAAGATGCAATTTCAAATAAACCCAAATATGTTTTGAAAGACACAAACAGGCAGCATGGAGACACTGGTAAAAGCTAAGATATGTTTTCTTTTTTTTTTGAAGAAGACTTGCTTGCTAACTAGTAATAGCTCATGAGGTTTAGTACAGTGGGTCTTAAAGATCGAATAGCAATGAGAGAAAAACAGATATTGTCTCATGGCCTTTTCCATGATAGTGATCATGACAGCCACAGCAGTAAAAGGGAATATACAATTATCTTGATCAAATCCAGCTATCATGAATGAATAAATACAATACATTTTTTATATGCCAATTCATGAAAAGTGTATAAATTCAGATCTAAGCATAATGTTTCAGCTTTTATGCATTGAAGCAAAAACAGATATCATATGCTGCACCCAGTTTTCAATGAGCCAAGGAGTGATGGATGCTTATGCAATATAACAGTCAGATGTATTGTCTCATGGTCATTTCCAGCTCACAGCCAATAAAACAGTGCTCACGGTGCCATCAATTTGAAGGGAGAAATAACAGAATTTGCTCAGTTCAACAAAAAAAATGAAAATGTCAAAAATGCCTCAAGCCATGGACAATGGAAAGTGGAATTATATACAGAAATTTCTACGCCCAGAATGGAATAATATGATGGTTTCTTATGCTCAGCTATTGTAATGAAACTCAGACACAGGAAGGTGAATTTTCTTCAAAGGCCATAAATCAAGAGTCATAAAATAAGCATGAGTTTGAGCCACAATTTTTTACTATCAACGAAATATGTCAAAAAACGAATGCTACAGAAGATGCAATGGAAAGGCTAATTACCCAGATAAGTTTTTAAACTGGAGAATGCATTCTCTTCATTTTTATGAATTTTTGAAGTTTCAAACGCAGAAAACACCAAAAAATAGAATATTATTTGTAGTACCCAGAAATCAGAAAGGAAAGTTTACTGTCATGCGCCTGAAGAGAAGTTTTTGCGTACACCCAGATGGGGTTCTTACTGAGGAAAAGTATATGCTTAGTATATCAACTCGTTTTATAGTGAGAGAGCTTTCAAAAGCTTGCTAACCAGAATACAAAAGGATAACTATAGGTTGGTTGTTTTCAAAGGTTAACCAGTGATATGGCACCGCCTTTTCATCAAAAAATATGTGGCCAAAGACAGAAATATCTGATGCTTATGTCCATTCTTAGCTGAGATATTGTGTTAAAATTCAATGACAGAGGTATGAAAGCTTACCACGTTTTTATGAGGTTTCATTTTTATACTAGCTCTCTTCAGATCATTCTTCCAGCATCAACTTCAATGGAAAGAGATTTTAATAGAGGACAGAAGCAGATGACAAAATGTCAGAATATTATCATGGTCGCGCCCATAAGATAGCAAAATTTCCATGTAAATGCCCAAAAAGAGCTCAGATTTGTGGCAAATAAGTTCCGTCTTACCTGTTACGCCCAGAATATGTCAAAAGATCATGGAAATCGACAGAAAATTGTAGAAGTCGAGCTTGAAACCCTAGTGAAGCCGCGGCCAGCTCCTTCGAGAAGTTTCTCTCTAAAAAGTCAATGTGATAATGATGGATTTTAGGGTTCGATAACCTTTTTTTTTTTCACCCTAAAACATGCTTTTGAGAATTTGACAATGATTTTATTAAATCATGATGTTTTATTTATTTTTTGTGCCAAAGTTTCTTTATCATCATATGGTCGGCCTATTATCATGAAGGAAATGATGTGTGTAATTTTATTAAAAGAATGATAGTCGACCAAGCTTCCAATTGTATTATTATATTTATAATTTGCATTATTCAATGAATAGCTAATTTGTTAAATGATATACCACAGATCATTTAATAAATTAGTTATTTTAAACATGCAAATTATAGATATTTTAATACAATTTAAAGATATTATATCAGGCAAAGTTAACTGAGGGTGTTAGATATTTTTATCATGCACATGTAATAGAAGTGGAGTTTCAATTCCTATGGGCGAAGTTGATAAAAACGAGGCAGTTTTGCATGCTTTGAGCCACTTTTTCAGGGAGTTGCAGTTCAGTTGGAATAATGCATGTATCAGTTATGACTTGGCAGTGAATTTGAGCTTAATTGGACTCATTTTTACTTGAGTTTGGTCACTTTTTCAGGATATTTTCACTTGTGCTCGGATTTCACATTGTAATTGTCATCTTTTTACTCTTTGATGACTTTCAGTTCTTTCTGCATGCCTTTTGGAAAGGTTTTTGTATATATTGGAAAACTTAGTTGTTTTTCATTCTAGTTCTTGTTTTCTGCCTTTGCCTTCAGCAAAGAAGACTATCTTGTAACTCAGCATTTATTTACAGATTAATACAGTAGTGTTTTTACAGGTTCAGATCGTGTTATTGCAGAGAATTCCTTCAATTTTCAGTATTTTAGAATTTGCCTTCAAGTTTCAAGCATCTTTGTCATGTGGGATTGATCGAAGTAATTATTGTGTTGCAGTTTTTGAAACCTTTAAATATTTCTGTCTCCTTAGTGAATTATGTATGCATCCAGGTTTAAATTCACTGGTTAAACATTGTGTTGATCAATGATCAAACAGTCTAGTTGTGGAAATTGTATTTCCCTTCTGTGATTGTTTCTTTAATAACCTTTGTTTAAAGTATTCAAGTGTTTAAACTTCCAGATCTGGTTGTGCGAATAAAAATAGTGAGTAATTGTTCTGTGAGTTAAGTCTGCAAGTTGGATTCTTCGGTGCATCACCATAAATTAACAGCTTTATAGTTTAGAATTCAGACTTAGTCTTTCTACCTCTTTCCCAGCCAAGTCAATTAGTTTTTATCAGGGAACCAGCCCTCTCTGGAGATTGATTCTCAGTTTTAGGCAACCCACGGGCCTGAGAATCATTCCATGTTTCAACAGATTGCTGAATTTAATTATTCAAGCGTTCGGGTGCAATCTGAATTGACAACAGGCACATTTCATTCCCTGCAAGAAGACTAATGATGTTGTGCATGTTGCTAACCTATTTTTCAAGGAGATTGTGAGACTACATGGATTACCAAAGAACATAGTTTCAGGTAGGGACACCAAGTTCATTGGATACTTTTGGAGGACATTGTGGAAGAAGATGAAGACAGATCTAAAGTTCAAATCAACATATCACCCACAAACAGATGGATAGATAGAAGTGGTAAACAAGATTTTTGGTAACTTGTTAAAGTGTTTGGTTGGAGATAAAGTAGGAAATTGGTACATAGTTCTACCGCAAGTAGATTTTGCATACAATAATTCAGTAAACTGGAGTACAAGGAAGAAACCATTTGAAATTATGACAAGAGTACATCCCAAAGGAGTTGAGGAGCTAAGATATATCATTATGGAGATTAAGAGGAGTGCAAAAGTAGAATATTTTGTAGGATTCATGGAAACATTGCATAATCAAGTCTAGAAACACTTGGAGGACATGAACAATAAGTACAAGGAGAAGGAAAATGAGAAAAGGATACATAAAGCATTTGCAGTTGGAGATGAATTTATGGTATATATCAGGAAGGAAATATTTCCAATAGGAACATTCAATAAGATGAAGATGAGGAAGTTTGGACCATGTAGAATTCTAAGGACATTTGATTCTGGAAATGAATATGAAGTAGAGTTACCAGAGACACTTGGTATATCACCTATTTTCAATGTTGTGGACATATATGACTATCATGAAGGATAGTCAAGTGGAAGTAACAAATAAATTGATTTGAAGGAGAAATTACCACATCAACCACCAGAGGAGATTGAGCATATTTTGGATAGCAAGGTTGGAAGGAGTACTAGGAACAAGTAGTACAAGGAGTACTTGGTAAAGTGGAAAGGAAAACTAGCGGAGGATTCATCATGGATTTCTTAGGTTGAGGTGGACCACTTTGGTTTTCCTCTATCCCTTGGAAAGTGAGGGACTCACTTTTCTTCCAACCTTGGGTGTCTAATGCAAGAGCATCCTTGGTTGTAAAGCAAACTTGTATCAACCAAAAACATTTGTTTTCTTGTATTTCAGTTTGTAGTAGTTTAAGCATTTAATTCCACATTTCACCACATTGTCATTTATCTGCTCGTAGAGCGAGATATAGCATCTACATGAGGTCATCTACATCATATCCATATTTTAGGATATTTGCATTTGTTTGCAAAAAGTTGTAGCTCTCAAAATTTCACTATCATTCTCAATCAGAGCATTTGGGGATGACCTAGTCCATAATTCATTGTGAGGACCTATTTTAGAGTATCTGGAGCTTATTGGAGCATCATAAAATTATTTTTGGTCCAAGAGGATCTTTCTTGGAGATCCGCAATACATTTCATTTCATGAAGGATTATCTTTCATGTCTTAAGGTTGACCTACACGCTTGAACATTCATTGGGGTTTGTAAACCCTTGAGGCCGACATAGACCATTATTAGAGTTGTAGATTCATATTTAAGATCATTTTTAATCCTTTGAAAGCATCCAAGAGTAGTTAATAAAGTAGATCATTAGCGATAATTTGCATTTCAATCCAACCTTTTAGGTTGTGGACTATAAAAAGGCCCTAAGCCAGTTGTAATATTTTGATGCCCTTATGGTAGCCCTATGTGCCCTATTTATTTTGCATATGATGCATGTAAAACTTCCAATTATTGAATAAATGAAATTTCATGTTTTTTGATCAATAGCTTAATTTATTTTCTATTGTGTTGACTCTAAGCTGCATGGTTGGATAGTTCTTTATGGACCCTCCATTCATGATTGCACCATTCAACCACTACTTTTTAAAATCTGGAAAGGACACCAAAAAATTATTAGCTACCACAATTTCTCATCCTACTTCATTATTTGAGCAAAAATTAAAAAAATAAGAAACGTGTTGGTTGATAGATTTTTCCTTTAAAAAATTATACAAATTGACTCCATTTTTCCCAAAAAGAGGACTAACCTATCAGCATGTTCAGTTGGAGATATCACCATTGCATTGGTGATCTTCCTCTGAGTTTTAGTTGAGGTACAACTCTCTCCTTTGATATAATTTTGATTTTTGAGATCAAATAAAATAGGGGTATGCTTTTAACTAGAAAGCAAGAAAGACAGACTAACATATATCCATAGCCATGAAAATAGATGCGATTAAAAATGATTTGAAACTAATATCTCGTGCTTGAAGTTAAACTAGAAAACTTTCAATATCATAGCTCACAAACCAAATTATCAAAGCTTGCTAACTCAACTTAATGCAATCTCAACATTTACTACAAATAATTGAACAAGATACTAAAGAAAAACACATCCTCACATGGAAGGAATATTCAAATGCTTGTCTAAGCTCACAAACTTATTCATAAACATTAGCATTTCATCCATAATTCATTGCACACAAACAATAAACATCTACAACAAGATAATCAAAACTACAAAATTTGATCCTTCAATTAAGATCGATTCTCACTCATGAATCACAATGCAAGGGGGATCAAAAATTCTAACCCTTGAAAAATATGAATGAGGGATATTTAAAAATTTACATCATAATAGTTGGGATTTCTTGAAAAACTGATTCTTGAATAATAACCATCATTTGTTGAATAAGCAGTTGGCAGGAAACCAACCAATTTCTGTCAAATTATGATAATATAGTCATTAATGACTATTTTTAAGGGTGGTTATGATTGCATCACCATTTCTGATTGACAAGATGGGGGAATGAATCAACGCTTGATGTAAGTAGGCCCCATGGAACACACTCGTGTGAAACGTCTACCACTTCTCACTTCTAGTGACTATTGGCATGTCACCTAAGATTGCTTCTATGTAATTTCTTTAAGTGTAGAGGATTTCATCGATGCTTGAATCCAACTTACTAAATTTCTATTACATCACCTTGTTGAATTCATTAAGTTTAAGGTAATTTGAATGTACTTCCAACATTAATTACCTTCAAATTAATTCCACTTTTTTTCTCTCACCATTTTATAAATTAGCTACATCACTCCTCATTTTGCATAATGCTAATTTCAATTTCAAGTATGTCAATTTCCTCTAGTGATGCAACTTCTAAGGCTAGGAGTGATTTCCTCGCTATTGAGGGTGTTAAGTGCAGTGTCGTACGAAGGTTGGTTGCATGCCAACTTCGAGAGGTCTTCCTAATCCACAATGATGTGAAGGAGGGGTTTATTCAAGATATTATTGGCAAGCACTTCCTATCTCAGGTGCACATTCATAATTTTGGCCTACTAGAATGCTTTCTCTACAATGTTGTGCACACCTCTAGAAATTTTGATTGGGGAATTTGTGTTGTTGAGTGCCTAGTAAGACCTATATACCTATTTTGTTTTGAAGATGCTCTGAGAGGTTTATATGTGCATCCTCACATGGGTCTGGTGGGTGATGCAATTTGTACTACTACTGCATTAAGGAATGAACAATTTGGGAAAGCAGTTTCCCTACTTCATGTTGGGCTTGAGTGCAATAACATGGAGACCTACACCCACTACATCGATTTCAATGAAAATCTCTTTTCTCCTGTGCAGATTGAGCATCAGTAAGAAGTAATTGAGGCCATTAGGATCATCATCTTCACTCTTTGTGCTTAAGACCCTTTGTATTGAAAAACCCCCTCTTTTGTGATGTAATGCAGGAACACATATCACACGCGCGCACGCACACACACACACACACACACACATATATACATACATACATATATATACATATACATACATACATACATATATATATACATACATACATACATACTTATATATACATACATATATATATAGATATAGATATATATAGATATATAGATATATATAGATATATAGATATATATATAGAGATATATATAGATATATATAGATATAGATATAGATATATATATATAGATATAGATATATATATATAGATATATATATATGTGTGTGTATACATATACATATATATGTATGTATGTATGTAAATACACACACATATATATGTATATATATAAATATATGTGTATATATATATGTACAATATATGTACACACACACACACACACACACACACACACACACATATATATATATATATATATATATATATATATATATATCTTTTGGCTTCGGAACTACATTTGTGTAATGGATGTCTTGAAAAGCCAAAGATATATATATATATGTGTGTGTACATATATATATACACACACATATATTTATATATATATATATATGTGTGTATACATACATACATATACATGTATGTATGTATACACACACACACATATATATATATATATAGATATATATATAGATATAGACATATAACACACACACACACACATATATATATATATAGATATAGATATAGATATATATGTGTGTGTGTGTATACATACATATATGTATGTATGTATGTAAATACACACACATATATATGTATATATATAAATATATGTGTGTGTATATATATGTACGCATATATATATGTACACACACACACACACACACACACACACACACACATATATATATATATATATATCTTTTTGGCTTTCGGAACTACATTTGTGTAATGTGGATGTCTTTGAAATCTTCTGCTTTATTTTGATGTTTACATTCCTCTACAATGTGCTCTTATTTTTACACCTGCAATGGATTTCTTTATGCACTTTGAATGTTATTATTTTTTCACAATATGTTCATCTTCAATGATAACTTTCCTTTCTGCAAACATATTTTGCAATAATAGCACATATCAGCTTAAATGTATGAATGTTAGATTTTGGGTAAGGCTATTAAAATATCTTTTGAGTCTACCTAGGTTATGAAACTATATTTATCACCTCCTATGCCAAAATAGCCCTTACAATTCCTCTAAGTACAACTTTTTTTTTCCTTTTTTAAATAACTCCCCCAAAAAAACATTTCGTGAGATGATATGCAACATTTATTAGGAGTCTATTGCAGAAATAGCTAAGTTTTGGAAACCTTATCGGAACCGACAAAGGTTTCAAAACTTCCAAAACTCTATCAAAATTGCTTGTCGTCCTTCTTCTTCACTTTGGATATATTTAGGTGGTCACAAACACCTTTCGGCAAAAGGACACTTTCACAAAAAAATCAAAAAGACCCAACACATAGTAGACTTTAAGTTGGACCTTTAAGACTATCGATTGGGAAAGAGGTTAGGAAACCCTAGCGACGTCCAACATGGGTTTATAAACTAAAGGAAAAGCCAATAAAGAGATGATTTGGGTAATTTTAAAGATAAGACTCGATTTCTATAAGAATGATCAAAATCAGCGACAACAAAACCACAATGAAAAAACTACCTTGATTTCCTCTACAATAGTAACTCCAACAAGACCTAAATTTCCTTAAACACTCCATTAAAAATTATTCTTCAAAAATCCTTTTAAAATCTCAACCATATTTTTTTTTTCCTAGGCATTATTTATTTCTTACTCATTAACAAGGGACCACTTTGATATTTTCATTCCTACCATACTTTTTAGTTGTCAAAAAATTTATATAAAGCTTACTTGTATGTCTTGTTTTACTATTGTAAAATTGCTTTATTTGTATATTATATTAAAAATATTCTTTATTTATTTATATTATGGATATGATATGCATTCGAGTAAGCCATTCCTATAATATATATTTCTACATTTATCTTTTTATGGAGCACTATATAAAAAATTATTAATATGAATTTAGTGGAGATTAATTACACAATTATGAAGACATATGATTAGAGTAAATTAATAATATATTAGACTAAATCTGAATTAGTTGAAAACTTGTATTTTATCTATGAATAATCATTTTATGCTTAAATTTTAGTGTCTCAAATGAATAGGCTTATGATGTATGGCATATTTGTTGTCGTGCCCTAATCATTTGTATTTCTCTTGTGGGCACCTTTGTTTTTTCTTTTTATTGTCATTTATTTATTAGTTTCCTGGGAAGGATGGTGATGAGTCTATGATCCAATTTTTATGTTATTATGGTTTAAAGAACAACCTTTACCTTATAATTTGTACAATAATTATTTTTTTCAAATAAAAAGTCATTTTATTGCATTTAACTTTTTTATAATTTAATTACAAATTAACAAGAAGATTATGGAGAATTCATTTTAATGAAAATTTAGTAATATGAATATAGAGTAAAGGAATATATGTATTTTTTATTAAATTAACTTTAATAAATATGAAAATCAATTAATTTAATTTAGAATTTTTTTATATTATAGGAGTCGAGTAGTTCTCCTATATAAACTTTAACTTTTTTCACGTGATCGGTGATGTGCGCCTTCCACCATAAGGACGGAGAGAAGACTAGACCTCATGACCTCTTGTCTACAACATGATGCTTTAGCCCATCGAGCTAGGCCCTCCATCACAATTTAATTTAGAATTAAGATTAGATTATATAATAGAATTTTGAGATTTAAAAATACTAGGAATTAAAGTATTTAGTTCATTTTGGTGGCTAATGGATAATTGTTTGTTGTTTAGATCGTGACTTTTAAACTGTAATTTAGAATTCTAGACCCTCTGCCCCAATTTAATTTAGAATAAGGATTAGATTATATAATAGAATTTTGAGATTTAAAAAAATATGAATTAAAGTATTTAGTTCATTTTGGTGGCTAATAGATAATTGTTTGTTGTTTAGATCATGACTTTTTAACTGTAATTTAGAATTCTAGACCCCCTGCCCCAATTTAATTTAGAATTAGGATTAGATTATATAATAGAATTTTGAGATTTAAAAATAATAGGAATTAAAGTATTTAGTTAATTTTGGTGGCTAATAGGTAATTGTTTGTTGTTTAGATTATGACTTTTTAACTATAATTTAGAATTCTAGACCCTCGCCCCAATTTAATTTAGAGTTAGGATTAGATTATATAATAGATTTGGGATTTAAAAATACTAGGAATTAAAGTATTTAGTTAATTTTGGTGGCTATTGGGGCAGTGGGCCTAGCTCGATTAGCTAAAGCATCCTGTTGCAAGCAAGAGGTCACAAGGTCTAGTCTCCCCACCATCCTCGTGGTACCGGAGGGCATGTCACTCCAACATCACCGATCAAGTGAAATTTTTTTACTAGGTGCACTGCAATTTATAGGGGGACAAATACCCGACCGATTCCTGCAGTCTAAAAAAGAAAATTGGTGGCTAATAAGTAATTGTTTGTTGTTTAGATCATGACTTTTAACTATAATTTAGAATTCTAGGCCCCTTGACCCAATTTAATTTAGAATTGGGATTAGATTATATAATAGAATTTTGAGATTTAAAAATAATAGGATTTAAAGTATTTAGTTAATTTTGGTGGCTAATAGATAATTTTTTGTTGTTTTGATAATGAATTTTTAATTGTAATTTAGAATAATGGTTTCTTATATATATTAAAAGCATAATAACAAAATATGAATTAGATTGTCTTCATAATTTGGCACCAATACTATACACTAGAGATTTGATCCCAAGTGTCGTAGATTTGACCTTTTTGTTAGAATTAATACTCGTGTAAGGATGGAAGTATGCAAAAATAATTTTGAGGAGGTTGTTAAAATACTAGGTTCAATTTTTCTTATGTCAATCCCCTCACTAGAAAAACTTAACAACCTCGGAAAATATTGGAAGACAACAAGAAAGTGTGTAAAGACCTATATGTTAATTATGGTGAATTTATTGGAAGACATCATTTTGTGGCAAGGTCAGGGTTCTTTGGGGCTGGTTGGCGTTCCCACGGGGAATGCCTACGTGGCGATCTGAAGTGGCAGTGAATTGGCCAGGAAGTTCGAGCGTCTACGAGCTTACTTGGAAAGCCACCCTGGCTTTCAAAATTGGCTGGGTTAGATCTTAATTTGGCTACTCATGTTCATGCATCTGCATGACATACAGCTAAATAAATTTCATCCATTGATGGCCCCAAGATTTTGTGCCATCCCCATCGAAGTTCCCGTGGGTATTGAAGGGCGGATCTACAACTTCATTGTTATCTTCTATAAAATTACTAGACATTTCATCCCTTTCCACATCCACAAATGTATTTATATCCTTTTCAAATAATGTAACATCAAATTCTTTTTATGAATCTCATAAAAATAATTCATTGCCTTTGTAATCTCTTGTTCCTCTACTGTTGTCCTAATCCTTTCTTCTTGATTGTCTATTGAAATGTTATTATTTTCGTCTACTTCCTCCCTTGCACTCAATTGTTTCATTTTCTTCAATGTATTTATATTCTTCCAAGATCCAATCACTACCCCAACTTCAAAATCATCTTCTCCAACACTTTCCTTTTACCTCTTCTACATACAAAGCAATATAAATAGTTTCTTTGCAAAACTCAAAAGAAGGAGATAATACCTCTACTTTTGCTACTACAACTTCTTTTCCTATGCTTGCAACTTCATTTTCCTTTTATTTTTTGTCCTCAAAAAGGTGCACATATGTTTCTACCTCTTTCTTTCTCCATTCTTTCCTTGTGTCTTTCTTCTATTCTTGCTTTCTTTCATTTGCATTTATGTGGGGTGCTCCCACGTGACTTTCTTTCCATGCTCTTTCCATCATAGCATTGCAACATTGCACTTCTACATTATTCTTTCATTGTCCTCTTTTGCAAACCTCTGATTTTTCTCTTTCTTCTCTTCGTCGTCCTCTATTACAGCTCCTTTTCCTTCTTTGTCTCCTACACACAAATTGTTACTTGCAAACTTGTTATGAAACAAACAATGAAATTCAACTTCTTCTATTTTTTGATCTTCCTCAACTATAACTTGCTTCTTCATTCCCAAGCTTTCCTCAAGGGCATCCAATCTCACTTCTATCTTCTTCAACTCTACAGTGAGCTTCTTTTCTCTCACCATTTTTCAATACTCTTCCCAAAATAACATTCTCATAGGTCTTCCAATGGCCCATCTTGTCTTCTTTTTCAAAGTCATTTTTAGAGACTCACAAGTCCTTTTGTAGTTACAAGTACTCCTTGCAACAATCTCTCCCTCTCTTGTTTATCCTCTACCCAACAGACGGTTTCTGGAAGATACACCTCTCTCTCATGCACCTTCTACCCAACCTTAACCTCTGTTGGAGAATAAAGTCACAATCCCTCTTTCATACCTGCAACAAAAATCACACTCACACATTCCAACAAACCCAAATCCTTCAATTTTCTCTTAGCACATATCCAAGAAAAGTAACTTAATCACTGATGCAACAATTCCCAGCCAATCTTCCTGCTCTAATACCATTTGATGTAGTCAACAATTGAGAATCCATTGGATTGTCAATTGTTGCAGCAAAAAAAAACTTTGTCATTTTTTGAAAACCATTAATTGGATAACACTAGAGTTAATAAATCTAAAATTTTATTCATTTCCAGAATAATTGCAACCATAATGTATTACAAATCTTTCACATTCTCCAAATATGGCATTCCAGCAACACTCACCTACAAGCAAACACATACAAGTTTCATATTTTTTGAGAAACACCTACAGGAAAACAAAAATTAGATTCTATATGAGCAGTAAAAAGCATCAACAACACACTTCTTTTGACATCAAATCCTCTCCTCTATAGAACAGACTTCAATTTCACACATTATCCTCATTATTTTCCTATCAAAAACCTCGTAACTCATATGCAACAAAAAAATTCCATCATATTCAGCATATCATCGCTCTCTCATTACAACAAATTTCCCAAAATGGTTTTTGGGTTTTATGCTCTCCTTAAATTTTTAGAACATTTTGAATTTCTCAATTTTGTTGAAAAATGAGAAAGTTATGCCCAATTTACTAAGACTAGATCTCACAGTTACTTTCTAGACAATATTTCTCTCCCCAAAATGTCAGTCAAACCTCTACCTCCTCCATTATGGCATGGAAATTCATGTAATTGACCTCTCAATTGTTCTTTCCTGATAATTTTCAAATCTTTTCTTGAATTGACATCCATTATCTCATACTTATACCTCCACTACCTCAAGCACTTGCACCAGGAAGATTCTAGCACTTACAAAATAATTTAATATTGAAGGAGCATGAGGAGAAAACAATTTAAAAATAAATAATGCTTGCAAGACCACAACCAAAAGAAAGAAATTAAAATAACATAAATAATTTTGATGTGTAGGATTGCTTGTGCACCTGGATGCTCCTGCATCATATACATTAATTTCAGCCATAATACATCTACCTTATTGGTTACAATTATAGACACCTAAAAATATATTAGGTCATAATTCCATGATTTATCCTAATTATCCATTTTCCCTTAAGTCTTAATTTGTTTTCTCTTAAATGCTAGTCCATTTTCTCTAAGTCCTAATTCCTAATTCATGTCTCCTTTCCACATGACTTAATTAATTTAATCAATTGAATCTCACACATAACCACCCAAAAATAAATAAAAGAAATGAAATATTTATTTTATTTCTCACCACACATCTCATAACTATCTCCTAAAAAGATAATCTTAAATTAAATACTCTTTTATCTCCTCCCCCCATCTCTCAACTACCCAACCAACTTGATCTAAGTCATCCATCTATCTTTTGATCTCAATTGTTGATCTTCATCCTATCAAGCATATAAATCTACCCTCTCAATGAACCATTTTCATGAGGAGGATCTTGAATTATTCCAATATCATGCTACTCCAGTTTGAGCAATCACATTTCATCCATTTTTGAGCAAATATACCTTCATGGTGCAACAAGAATCAAAATTGGGTAATTTTTTTTTAGTTTATTCATTGAATCCATTTTTGAGAAAATCTACATTCATGATGCAACAAGAATCAAAATTGGGTAACTTTATTTTATTTTATTCATTTATGTTATTGATTTCTTTCTCTAATTAAGGTTGCATTTGATGAAGATTTGAAGTTTTGATGTTTCATTTGAAATCTTTATTTTGATCTATAATATTTTATGTTGACAATTTTTGCACTCTCAGTGGGAATCTTGTCCCTCATTAATCTTTATTTTTGTAAGTTTTCTAACCCCATTTTTGCAAATTTTAATGCTTTCATGGAGAAATTTGAAGGTAAACTTACAAGTATTTACAACTTGGAAGAAAGTTGAATAGCAAACCCCAGCTTTAAAATATTTTGTTATATCTTTCAAATAGATATGAATTTTTCCATAATTTTTTTACTATATATTTATAATCATTCAAGAAAGGTAATATCCAAAAATCAAATTCATATTGTCAAATTTGAGTGATTTATTTCAATTTTAAGCTTTTTAAAGATCTAATCATATCTTGAAAACGGATTTGAGTTTCTATAGATTTTTTTTACAAATTTTGTAGATAATCCAAGGAGGCTACTACCCAAAAATTAGACTCAGATCATCAAAATTAAGGGAGTTATGTTTATTTTTTAATTTATCATAAATCTAGCTTTTAGACAGAAAAACAATAGATTTTTCATATTTCTTTACATTTCTTGGAAATTTAATTTACCATGTGTCGAAGATTGAATCAACTCACTAAAGTAGTCATATTTGGTTTTTCTAAGGGAAATGATTTTTTTTTTTTCTATTTATTTGGGTGAGTGATGTGTATTCTCTCCTCTTGTTTCATTGTGCGATCTTGAGGATCACAAACATGTCATGTCCTCGAAATCGTGTCATTTTGAAAACAAAGAAGCATATAAAAAATTATTAACTATTTGATGGAATCATAATTATAATTATTAAAAACAATATCATAATTATAAATAACATTATAAACATTAAAATAATATTAAATAAATATAAAATATAAACATAAAATAATATTATAATAATAAATACAATGGATGTTATAATGTTCATAAGAAAACCATTAATGAAATAATTCTAAATAATAAACACTAAAAATATAAACATTAATAATAATATTACAGATATTATTAATACAAACATTAATTAATTAATCATAAACATCAATGATAATATAAAATATATGTGACTACATTAATAATAATATAATTAGAAACAATTAAATATCGGTGATAATATGATCATAAATATTATCGATGTAAACTTTATCAAATATTTAGAAAATAGCCGCCCTCAAGCCAGTGAACTATATACTATAAGATTGGCGATAGAACTCGGGATGCTGGAGGACAAGGCACACACAGTATGGAGGAGTCTGCACTTCATCAATAGTTCTGATTGCATTAGTAGATGTTGGCATGGTCAGTTTAAGTCCTTTGATACATTGGTAATCATTATATGCAATTGGGAACACAAACAAGCAAAGCAAATAGCAATATACAAGTTTACTGAGAAAGTGTATGACGAAATGTCTGAGGCAGAGAATTGAAAAGATTACATCAGATTCGGTGAGGGTCATTACAAAACATCACTTACTCTCTTTTAATTTTATTATTATCCCAAGGAACCTAATATGTATACGCTCTCCCTTTTGCACTTGTGTGATCTTGGGTGACCCAAATCACTTGAATCATTCCTTATATGGGGATTTCTTAAGGATTTGATTACCCTAGGGGACAACCTCAACTCTTGTGTTCCAATGGAGTATAAAGAGCAGGGGGTGAATCGAAAGACACTCATCTTGGAAGTGGAATCTTTTCGATCTAGGCTAAGCCTTTGAAGAACTTTATACCTTAGAGAAGTGAAGGTGGAGATTTGGTTACCCTCTCTTCCTAGTTTTTTTTTCATTTTTCCCTTTCATCTATGGATTTCTTCCTCACATACCTTCATGGTATTTGGATTACTCCCTAGTTAGCCTTGTGCAACCTAAAATAAGACCATTTGATCGTTGCTTAGTGTGGTGCAAGGTACAGTATCACGCTTGAAGTTGCTCACCATGTATCTCCCTAGATAAAGATAGAATCTCTTTGGGAAAGGTCTTAGAACCTCCAAATAAAGGGAAAATGTGAACCCTTGTGCCATTGTATTCTTATCTCTTGACTCTTGAAAGATAAGTGTATTGCACTAATCTTGAGATATTAGCCTTTGGTTGGTGGGCCTACACTAAGTATGCACTCCCACTTGAATAACTATAGGTTGTTCATGTGTCTAATGTGTCTTCTTGTGTGAGACCAATGATTATCCTTACACCTTGTCACATAAACTAGTGTGTTTGCTTTACTTGTTGATTCTTCTTACATCTAATCCTATGACAAATTTTGAATCCTTATTGCAAAATCTTAATGTCAAAGTAATTTGATTAAGAATCCAAAATTTGAAAATATTGAAACAATATTTTTTAAGAGTTTGAAACCAATCCATAACCCATCATCCAAAACCATAGGTCATAATTCACCTTACGTTTCATCTTTCCAAGACTTTTCGAACCCATATCCATATCATCCTAGTTTTATCAAATATAAAATAAAAACCTTTATCCTTTTATCATCCCTTCATCATATATTTCTTAAGAACCTAACCTATCTTAAGTTTAGCTCATCATCCTTATCTTTCTTAAGAATTCTCCTATCTTAATTTTGAATATCCTATTTCATTGATCACATCAACCAAGGTCTTGAAATATAGTTTTAGTTTAATCCTCTTAATCCCAAACTAAACCTTCCATCCTCCATCAAATCCACTTATCTAATACAATCATCATCCTACCAACCTTAGAATTTAAACAAAATTATTTTCAAATTCATATTTTTTGTCAAATCATAGTCAAATCCAACTCATCCTAACATCTTGGTTCCATCTAAGAACTTTGTGATTCTTGATCATTTACATCATAAATCCTTGGTTTGAGAACTTTATCATACATGATAGAACCCCTAGTCTTCCTACCATATGTGAATCCAATATAAAACCCAAAATCACCATCAAAGAAGCTCCTAAAACTATACATCCATTATATGAGATATTTTATCCTACTCAAATAAAAAATCATTTTTTTAATGATGATGACAATATTGTAGATTAAGGTGATTATCTTGATGATAATAACTTCAATTATGAGCTTGTTACACATAAACTTGCTATAAAAAAATTTCCTTCATCTATATCTTTGCAATAACCTCCCTATAAAAATCCAATTAACATTAGTCATTATGCTAAACCCACATTCATCGGTTATTCTTATGATACTATTGATCATAAGGGAAGCACCAATTTAGAGAAAGGTCCTTATATCCAACCCATTTTTCTAAATTAAAACTCTTGTGGGTACTCTATATTCTCCACACCCTATGTATATCCTTCATCTTCCTCTTTACACTCCAACATATCCTTCCCATCCACTCAAAATAGTGACCCACATCCCAACCACACGAAATCCAAATCATCCATTTTGAAATTCCTTTAAGGATTACAAGCAAAGGAACAAAATCAAACTACAAAGCAAAAATACAATGATTTTTCCTCTCCCAAGCCCATTCAAGAGTCTCCTACTAGCATTCCTATCTATCGAATGTTGCCACACAATCAAAATCCTAGCAACATGCATATCCTTAATCAATTGCAAATTGTACATGAACAAGAACATCCTAATATCATGTCTCCCTATAAAACACCATCATGTGATATTTTCAAACTTATCAAAGAGACTCCTAGTCTTATCCTTGTCCAAAATCATACACTACCATACAAATCAATGCCCACTAATCCATTTATCGATTATCTATATCCTATCAAGCCTATCTAATAAACTTATATGTTCATCCTAAATCAAGAGCTATATCAAGAAAAAAATCCAAAGCAAGTTCAAACACATCCTCAACAAAGTCAAGGTAAAATTATCCAAACTCAAGATTAAATTTTTGAATAAAAACACATCTAAGCTACTCCTATTTATGACCATGATCCTAGCTATGATAAAGAGATCCATGTAGATCCCCTCAACCAACTTTATGCTATCCATAATCAAGATATTTAAAATAATCATATCCATCATCCAACAAAATCTACCTACAAAATCTTGTCAGTACTCTATATTCTCCACACCCTATGTAGATCCTTCACCTTCCTCTTCACACTCCAACATATCCTTTCCATTCACCCTAAATAGTAACCCACATCTCAAAACCACCAAATCCAAATCATACTTTTCAAATTTCCTTTAAGAAATACTAACAAAGGAACAACATCAAACTGCAAAGCATTAATACAATGATTTTCCTCTCCCAATCCCATTCAAGACTCTCCTACTAGCATTCCTATCTATGAAATGTTGCCACACAATCATAATCCTAGCAACATGCCTGTCCTTAATCAATTACACGTCATACATAAACAAGAACATCCTAATATCATTCCTCCCTATCAAACACCGTCGTGTGATATTGTCCAACTTATCAAAGAGCCTACTAGTCCTATCCTTGTCCAAAAACAAAAACTATCATACAAATCAATGCCACTAATCCATTTTTTGATGTTCTAAATCCTATCAAGCCTATCCAAGAAACTTCTATGTTCATCCTAAATCAAGAGCTATGTCAAGAAATAAATCCAAATCAAGTTCAAACACGTCCTCAACCAATTCAAGGCCAAATTATCTAAACTTGAGATCAAATTGTTTAAGAACAACACATCCAAACTACTCATGTTTATGACCATGATCCTATCTATGATAAAGAGAGCCATGTTGATTCCCTCAACCAACTTTATGCTATCCACAACCAAGAGATCCAAAATAATAATATCCATCATCCAAAAAAAATATACCTCCAAACACTTGAGGGTGCTCTATATTATCCACATCCTATGTAGATCCTTGATTTTCCTCTTTACACTCCAAAATGTGTTACCCATATTTTTATCACTTATTTCATACCTTGTAACCCATTATTCCAACATCTTGAACAAAATTTGTAAAGTAGGGTCATGTTTTCCTTCGCAACATAGTCCTTGGAACCAAATCCTTCCTTTCCATCCATTATCATTAATCCTTTAACCTATCCATCTTCCTATCCATTATTACTAATCTCTCGACCCATCATCTTCCTTTTCTATCCACTATCATTAATCCTTTATTCATCCATCCAATTTATTAAGCAACTTATCCTAAATGAACCTATCTCACATCCTTGTTTCTAGACTTGGTGATCCCTTGTCATTAGCTATAAAATGGAGAGAATAATCCCATCTAAAATCAACCCAATACCATAATCCACTAGCAATACAGTGCAATCATCACAAGCAATGTAATACCATAATCCAATGAAATCATCCCAAGCAATCCTAACACAATTAATCCACTACAAGTCGTCCTTATCTATACATCATTATAATAAATCTAGATAGTCATCCTAAAAGCATCAAATGGTTTATTCCCAATCTTGCTACAAAATTTTAATCAACTTAATCCAATCAAACCATCAGCATCGGGATATATTGTTCCTAATCCTTGTGTTGTTCTCAAGATATATTATTCCTACATCAATAGCACCATCCTTGTATTATTCTCAATATGTATCATTCTCACATCAACAATTCTATCTTATAGCACCATTTAAATTTTAGGGTTGTATTCATGCATACCAAGATTCAAATTTTGATTCCCTAGTCTAAAAACCCTTTTCCTTAGTTGGCTCTATCACTTTTGTTATAATTTTCCATTGACTTGTTGGCTAGGTTCCTAGTCTTTTAAGTTATTTCTCAAGCCATTTATATTCATTAAGTTACTGGCCCCTTCTATTCCTAGTGGTTGCTTATAGAAATTCCATTTGTACAAAATTGAATAACTTAAGTTATTTGTTTGTATTATATTTTGTGCGCTCAGTTTCCAATAGGTGTCAGGGTTCTATTGGTTTATGCAGTTTCACAGGTCCTTAGTTGTAGAATAAAATGGGATTTATGGACTCACAGAATATATACATGTGGCATTATCTCATTTGATTCTACAGATATTTAGGTTCAATGAGGTGGGCCCTAGCCCAGGTTACAAACTCATAAAAATGTGACATGTGGCCATGTCAATTTCGCGATGGCCGACGTGTCTAACCTTTCTAAAATCTTTCCACTTTGTGGGCCCGTGCAGATGACATGTAAAATTTAGGTGACATGGAGTGTTTTTATTGGTTTGAATTTTCAAATCACTTCAACTTCCAATTAGAAGGATTTTCAAACTTGGTCAATTCAAATGGTGATCATCGATTCTTCTCATGTTTTTGAAGGTCAACGATCCATTTTCAAACTTAAAGAACGGTTAGTGGAAGGCTCGTGGTTCACATGAATGAGCAGTAATGGCAGATTGATTTTTTGAGACTTAATTTCTTAATGGATTCTCTTAATAAATACTGTTATGTGATCATTGAGAGGAGTTATTCTATATTACACAAAAATTGGGAATGAGTTTTGGCTATCTTGCAGCTTCATCGATGAACTAGGGGTTTGTTTTTGTGTAGCAAACAAGTAAGTTCATTTCTCGAGCTCTGGTTCATAAATTTGACTCTCCAATAGCTAGGGTTTGCATGATTATAATTTTAAGTAGGAAAATTGTTTAAGGATAAAAAAGTACCAAACCCCAATTATGTGTTAAGCCCTAGTTTCAAAATTTTAAAAATGAGTCAATCTAAGGGTCAATCCTTATCATCAAAGAAACATCTTGATAAGGATTTGATATTTCAATTATCAGGATAATAAATAAAGGAAACACATGCCTAGGGGGTAAGAATTTCACTCGATAGCATGATGGACAATGGTAGGGAGTGTAAAAATGCTAAAATCTCTATCGCAAGATGGAGCTTGTTTAATCTTTGGTAAAACAAGAGAGTTTATCATGTCCCTATCTCAAATGTTTGGGTATATGATTTTGGGAAATTACCGGTACCATGTTTTTTTGTGAATGTATAATTTATTAGGTCTATTTCCTATAATTATGATGAATATGTTATAGTTGTTAGGGCTACAAATGGTGGAGTGTTAATGTAGATTGACAAGACCTCTATTTTTAAATTTTTCGGCCTTAACTTAGCTACAAAAAAGATTGTAGATTTTTATTTTTCAAGGATAAATACCAGCAAGATGAGGATTTTTGAGGATTTACAATAAGAAATATGAAGGTTTATAACCTTCACAATACTTAACAAGACTAGCAAAACAATCTCCCCAACCCTAGGCTTGACAATTGGGTCATTTCATAAGGTTGCACACAAAAATATGCAAGAGATGACATTAGTCTTGAATTATGACACTTGAAAACTTGAAAACAGCATCAATAGACCCATAGGATCATAAGGAACAATTTTTTTTTACATGGTTTTCCCATACGAGGTCTCAAAATAGACAAGAAAGATCAAGTCTTGAAACAAGGAAACTTGACTAGGTTTTTGAGGGTTTCAATGACTAAAACAACTAAAACGATAAATATAAAAGGAATAAAAATTATTTGAAAAGTGAAAGGGCTTAGAAAACATATATTTATCAGTGGTTAAAAGGGTTTACATTCTATTTTGTATGGGAACGAGGCCGCCCAAGCATAGGACCAGGCCGCCCCAACACACTTAGGTAATAATTACAATTTTTGGGTCTACTAGAACCAGACCACCCTTGTAAGATACTAGGCCACCCCAGTATGATACTAGGTCTCCCCATTGATTACAATGCCTCCCATACAATTTATAAATTATTTTGATTTTTTTAGTTAATGACAATCGTACAACTGTACAAATGGCGAAGGAGGGGGTTTTTTTCCTTAGGCCCTGGGTGAAGTGCTTGGGTTTTCATGATTTTCTAGTCAATATTGGGGTTTTTGGGCCTCTTGGACATCATTGAAGTGTCAAATTTGACCCGAAGTGCTCCAAAATTGCAGCTACCTTCCAGATCTGGCAACCACTCTTTAGCTTCAAATGCTCATAGATCTGGCCTCGTATGTTTGATTTGGATCAAACAAAAGGAAAAACTGACTTTCTCAAACCCTCCTATCTTAATGGTGAGCTCATATTTGCACCAACAAACTCTAATTTGAACCTTCAATACAAACCCACAAAGAGGAAACCCCCAAATCTAGTATTTCTTTCAAGCTTTTCTTATTCTCCAGGTCATCATTTGATTCAAGAGAAGAGCACACTCAAATTTTAAAGATCTACCAAGATTTTTAACCTAGATCTCTTAATAAAGACTAATAATAAGAAATCCCACAAGCTTTGACACCATATAAGATTTGGTATAGAATAACTCTACACCATGCAAGATTTAACTAAAGATTATAGCCACCCAAGATTTAGGAACTTCATGAAAGCACAAGAGAGATCAATATGCAATGCTCAAGACTATAATGGAATTAAATCCAATAGAATTCAATATACAAATGAGAACCCCTTGGTTATATATCCAAGGTGAGACATAGGATTAAACAGGCTTATGACAAGTGTCTTAATCCTATGTCATGTGACAACTTATCATAACTTCCTAGGATACATGTGTTAAAACTCAAAAGATAAGATAAGATCTAATGACAACTAACACCTTCTAGAAATATTCCCACCTAGGACCGAAGTAAAATTAACATGTAAATAGGACCTAGTAATGATTATATAGATAAAACACCTATTTACACCAACAAATTGACCTCCCTCGATCATCTCATACACTAGAAATATCATCAAAAATATTTTTAAATCTACAAATGTTTGATTTTATTTGCCAATAGAGACCCATGCCTTTTGAACCAGGAGGATTTGCCTTGAATGTAACTCACCATAGCCAGTTGCCTAATCATGGACTTTTACATTTCTAAAACCAACGTTTAACTACTTAGCCACCCAACTTCCTCCATCAACCTTGTTGCAATGTCTCTTCGTTTCAGGAAATGCAAAACTCAACATGAGGCGTTGCCTTTCACAAGGAAGATTAAATGAGTTTTTTTTAAATAAAATTCAAATATGGAGTATTCACAGGAATATAGATTTATTCCAAGATCACAAACAACCAATTTAAAATAATGACAATTCCATCAAATGTGTTGCCAACATACACTGCCATGATACCAATCAATACACAACAAAAACAACACAAAACAAAGAGTAAACAAAACTATGTTAGTCATTTTTTTGGGTGATGCAAGATTGCAAATACGCTTGGGTGCTCTTGCATCATAAGGCCTATTCAAAAGAATATCAAATTAAAAAAGTGCAAAAAAAGGTCATGATTATTTGAATTGGGAGGCACAATCATCTAACCAAACAAAAAAGTTACACCCTTTCTAGCAAGATGCAAAATAAATTATCAAAAGCAATGTTTCACAAAGAGTGTGTTGTTCTCTTTATCATCACTAATATAAAAGAGGCACTCCTTGATGAATAGCTAGAGATAAATATTCTTAATCCCATCCAAGTGCAATTGTGTTTACCAATAACATACATATACCATACTAGTCACCTACTTTGTATGATAATTTTGTGTTTCAAACTCCTTTTGATGGGAAAATGAGTAATTTTTTTCAAAGTCATCAATTGCCAAGAGTGCTATATGAATATTCAAGTATCTGTCAGTGTCTTAATCTGATTTTCTTGTTGCTTTGAAAAAATGACTATGTTGTATCTATCATTTTTTTTAAATCCATTAATGTTCCAACCAATAGTTCCTCTTCCACACAATCTATTCTAGTGGCTTCTTTAAAAAAAATAGTTTTACACTTGATGTACTTGTATCTCTTAAAATTAACCATCTTGGTCATGTTAGTGTTTTAATCTCTCAATATAAATTTTGTTGAATTTTCACATGTTTCACAAAGTTCCTTTATACATTCGATTAAATCATCCACGGTGTCCTTGGATTTATCATACATAATTTGGAGGTTCTAAATTCATTGAACCATTTAGGAGGTGTGTTTTTAACAGTGCTATTTTCTTCTTCAAGCTTTCAAAATACTTTATAATAAATATTGAATTCAAAGTGGCGATAAAAACAATTAATTTTGAGGATTTTGTTCAACTTCAAATACAAAGGTATATGCATCTTAAATATCCATTACCTAATCTTCACATGAGGATTATCGAAATAAAATTTTACATGCATCTCATCATGAGTTATATCCAGCCAATATTTTGCATGTTATGTATATTATTTTTATCCAATCTTGTATTTGAGAACATCTTTGAGATTTGAGGAAGGGGGAGTATGCTTATTCCAATAATCATAAACCAAATTCCTTACACTATACTTAGTCTTTTCAAACTAATGGAATCTACACATTAATACCCAATTGCCTTCTATGGTATTGTCATCCAAAATATTCATCTCTTTGCATATAGCATTATGATCTTCCTACTCACATCAAACATATTTGAAGTGAGCTAATTTGACATTTTTATAGATATTTATAGAATTAAATTTGAAGTGAAAATCACTCTTCTTGAAATAATTTTATTGGTAGAGCATGGTCTTTTAGTAATTGAAAATAAACCTCTTTTCACATTTCCTATGACATCTTTTCTCCTCATGCTCATGAAACCTACACCCAATAGTTTTGAGGGCTCCATTTCATTCGAGAAATAAATACTAAAAATTGGGCATGACCAATTATATTTTAACTACTAAAATAGGTAATTAAATATCTTTTTAGATCATCTATTTATTGACCTCATGGGCATATATTCTTATTGTGCATAGGATCTTATTTTTCAAAGTTAATTTAACTTAAATGATTCAATTTCTTCTATCTTTAATTTTTTCTCGACCTCTTCAATAAGATTAGCATCTAAATCTATTAGTGTGAAATAGGTTATTATCTTGGGACTTGTTTACACTTATTTAACTAAGTTTACTTATAATATTGAACTTCTTTCTCAAGTAATAAGATTAAGACACTTGCCATGATCTTATGGTATCCTAAAGTTTTATGCATGTACTATTTATTAAATTAATGGTAAAACTCTATCTTAAGTGGATATATTTTACAAGTTAACTACTCTATTGGAGTTGAGTTAAAACTAATTAATTATCTCTTAAATAGATTATTTATTTTGGATAATAACTCTCCAAATCTTATCCCTAGCCTCTACCTTATCTATAATAGAGCATATACTTAGTGTTTGAGATTATGACTAGGCATGATAATTATTAAATCATTAATGATGATCTAGTTATTTAATTTTAAATCTACTTGTGGAAATTTTATTTGGCTTTGTAGGATCCTTGGCTCTTGTTAGTACTTTCCTAGACTTTTAAATGATATCAAAGCTCTAGATATGTAAACCACTTCCCTTGTTTGCATATTTTTATTAAGTGATTCCATACAATGCATCTTGGAGCAAAATTGACCTCACCATTGAGTCTAGAAGGCCTAAAAAGTTATGAATCGACTGTAAATTTTATAGGATTTTCTCATGAAATAAAAAGGTCTTTAGGGAGCTCCAAGGGTAGTTGTACAAAAATTCATACAAGTTGTACATATCCATACAATAATTTTATACTATCATCACTATAATACACTACTTGTGTAGATGCATACTACCTACATCATAAATCTCTGCATCATCTCATATGCATATAGTATGATTTTAAATTTTTTTAAGGTTTTAAAAAAATAGAGGGTATAGGCTATAGGTGTTAATGCATGCAACCACTATTTGTTTCTAGGAGAAACACTTGGATTGTCAGTGCCAACAATACCACCACAACTCTACTACAAACAACTAGCCTTAGCAATGCCATCTTCATCTCTGCCTCATGGGAAAAACTAATAGTTTCAATTTGTATGAAGGTAATTTCATGAAATCTAGGGAAGTTTTAGAATATATTAGTAGTTGCAAATAATATTTTAGTTGAAATATTTCTATCAAATGATATCACCTTTTCTAATGGGTGGCAATGCCATCTTCTTGGCTGGAGATGTCATCCCATGCAAGATAGATGCTAGCATCATCTTTTTATTTGTTGATGTTAACAAATGTTGGTGTTATTTTTTTAGGCCAACTTTAGAAGTTTATTTCTTGCTCATACACTATCCATTTTTTGAGTGATTTTTTTATACAAGGTAGAATTTTGTTCTCTCCATATTGGTGAAGATGAGTTAGTTTTAACTTCTAGTTTTTTTCTAGAAGTTATTTTTCTTAGCGATCTTTTTGCATAGTTCTCATTTTAGGAATTTTGAAATGGCATATCTTTTGATCATAGAGTTGGTTTTGAATTCTTATAAGTGATAAAATATCTTTCCAAGATTGACATGGCCATGCTACTATTAAAACAAATATTCTATAGGTCCTTGTTATTTTTGTTTGAAGCCTCTCCTTGCATCTTTTTTAATGTGTAGGTAATTTTTATTTATAATTCAAGATTTTATAAAAATTATAGTTATTTTTTAGTATGTGGTCCTTTTTTGACATAGTAAGAATCTTATTTCTATGCACTTTTTTACTTCTAAACACATTGAAATGAAGTGTCAAACATTGTAGATGTATTTTTGGGCTCTTGCACATATTGTTAAGTCATTATTGTACTCACACTACTAACAAATTGTCATGAGAGGTTAGTTGTTTGCTATCATCATATGAGTGTGTCTTGTATGAGCACACACTTTTTGAAATGTCATGGGATGTCGGTTGTGTGCTACTATCATGTGAGTTTTTCTTGTATGAGAATACCTTGTTTCAATTGTAGGTACATTTATCCTCCTCATATTGATTCTTCTTCTTCTTGCACTACATTGAAGAACATATTAGGAAAGGGTGTGTTATCCACTTTGCATGATGTTATAGTATAATTTAATAATTTTGTTGGCGCACCTAAGGGATATAGGGATGCATGCATCACATGGGTTTGACATTCTTGGGGCCACTTTATATGTTTGGTAACATTGGGATAAATATGCAATGTGGGTTTGTACGTTGGTAAAATATCTCATATTGGACAAATTTAGTAGCAAAAAGTACATGAGGGGGGAAATGGTTTTGCAATCTCATGGTATTAGTCACATGGTTTATTTAATACCACTTGGTTGTTTCATGCAAGATTATGTCTATAAAAGCAAGCATGTGCATAGTTGTCTAAGGTTGGCTATTTTGGCTAAGGAGCTTGAGTCTAAGCATTTGTTGTAGGTTGCATATGTGAGGTTTTGAATCTTGTCATGGGATGTTTGGTTACATGCGTTTTCACATGGAGTGCATGTGGAGATTTTGTGTTTCATAAGTGTTCATGGAGACTCTAAACATGTATTGTAATGATTTCACTACTAAATAATACATGAGTGATGGATGCTTTTTTGAGGTTGGATTTTTTCCTCTTGAGGGTTTTCCTAGGGTATATCTTGTGTCATATTTGATGGTATGTTGTTTATTCTCTTGCATATGGATTATGAGTACTTTTTTTCATGATTTTATCTATTTAGGTAGTGTGGAAATTGTCATAGATGGCTGCAATTTTTCTTTCATTTGGTATTAAATCCATGGTTGTGGTTGGTATATCCCTTGTATGAGAAAATCTAGTGCATTGTTGAATCTAGGGTTTTGTAGGAAAGAATGAAGATATTGCAAGGTATGTATATTTTATCCAAGTCGTGTTTTATAGATTTGGGGTTTTGGTTTTCCAAATTTGTGGTTAGTTTTACAAATCTAGGGTTATGAATCTAAGTTGGAAAAAGGATTTTCTTTTCAGTGTTCACCATGAGGGTTTTGTAGGGTAAATTTTATGGATGACCCCTTGGAATAAAACATACCTCACCATTGGATCTAGGAGGCCTGAGATATAAAGATTGACATAAAATTTGGTCTATTTTGATTACCAAAAAAAATACAATTTTTTGGCCCCCATAAACCTATAATATGATTGTACAATTTGATTCCAAAGGAAAAATAAATTAAAATAATAATAATAATTGGAGGGGGCTTGGGATGGGGTTCAGAGGGGGTGGGGAGTAGGGGGTTCCATAGACGTCACCCTGTAGCCACCCTACATCTATCATTGTTGGAGCTAACAGGTCAGACGATTGTTAGTCATTAGTCTTGTTGGCCAGTGGTCAACCCTTGACCAATGGAGCTTAGACCCTCAGCACGGGCCCTTGATTTGTGTTGCATAGTGTAGAGAAGGGGAATTCACTACTCATGAGTTCTCTTCATTTAGGGAGCCTCACAGGGTGAACTGCCCTAAACTATCTCAAGGAACAACGTGAAAGTTTTAGAATTAGGTCACGAAGATTTTTTGGACAAATTGACGAGCTCTCAGCCAAAGGATGTCAATGCAAAATATGGATGAAAACGTGATGCGTTGGCGTCTTGTACAGACCAGAGAGTGAGAATGTCACATAAAATGACAAAGTGGCTACTTCTACTCTAATTGCTAAGAAATCTTGGAACGTGAGAAAGCAACAGAATATAACAAAATTGAAATAAAGTGAAGTAGAATCGATAAAGATAAGGAGAAGAAAGGAAATGATTAAAATCACGCAAGTGATGAAACCTCCAGCAAATGAATGTCTTCAAAACCTGCATGTGTGATACTAGAGAAAGTGTTGGGGCTGTATAGGGGTTTGCTTTAGTCAAATCCTTGTTTTGGTGTTCTCACCTCCATAGACAACCAAATAGAAAGAGAGAAATTAACTGAAATGGATAAAGCGTGTGGTGAAAGAACCCACTTTAGGAGTAGAACCTACACCACCAAGTATGGGTGATAAAAGCAATCTTCGCTCGAGGAGGAGAACCTGTATCACAAAGTAAAAATGCAATAGAAAGGAAATATAGAATCCCAAGATGCTCACAAGTATGAGATAAGGGAGATGAAGTTGCAAGATCCAAGATTGTTGCAAAGAGTGTGGTAAGAGCTTGAGAATGTTGCAAAGAGAGCTTGAAAATATGTAAGAATGTTGGTGTAGCAAGCTATATGAAGCTGTGCAAGCAAGAGTTGGAGAGTGGAAGGTTAAATCCAAAGCAAGAGAGAAACTAGAAGCAGAAGAGAGTTGCAAATGAAGTGAAAAGATAACATTTAAGGAAGGAAAAGAAGCTTCCTGAGCTGTTACAAGGCATATCGGGCCATTACCAACGACCAAAGTGGGTGACAAGTGGCAAACATGCATGAAAATGGTTGTTTGAATGTTGAAATGTCACAGGACACTAGCACGACATGCAGATGTTTGTGCGACGTGCTAGTGTCTGGACATGTCATGCTACAAAATGACACAAATAGGGAAAGCACACAGTTTGACAAAAAGTTGTAGCTACTGAAAAGGGGTGCTTTGAGCATCCTAAGAGGGAAAAAAGGTTGATGCAGGGGTTAAAATGAGCCTACACAAGTTCTAGGGGAGTGGGCACCAAAATGGATACAACAATGTATGTGAAATTGTAAGGGGTGTAATTTTAAGACATTAAACAAAGATAGTTGTCGTTGCACCAAAAGATCAACCTGCTAATGCTCGATACAACTGTTAGAGTTAACAAATCCACAAAAGGTGATTAAGCCATGTCACGAACCCAAGTGTTGTGTTGCACAACACAAGGATACCAAGGGCGCACAACTTATAACAATCCCCCCTAGCGCAAGTGAGGGGTTCGAATCCATGACCTAGGCTTTGATACCAATTGTTACATTGGTGGTTGTCGTTGCACTAAAAGATCGACCTATTAATGCCCAATACAACTACTAGATTTATACAAGATCCACAGGAGGTGGTTAAGCCATGTCATGAACCTAAGCACCACGCTGCATAGAGGAGACCAAGGGACACACCATCTTCTAACAATCCCCCTAGCGCAAGTGAGGGGTTCGAACTTGTGACCTCGGCTCTGATACCAATTGTTACATTGGTGGTTGTCGTTGCACCAAAAGATCGACATGTTAATGCTCGATACAACCACCATATTTATACAAGATCCACAACAGGTGGTTAAGCCATGTCACAAACCCAAGTGTCGCGCTGCATAAAGGAGACCAAGGGACACACCATCTTGCAACAGTCTATTAGGGAACCAATGGTGCAAAACCCCTGTCCCCTCCTCCCCAATTGAGGGGTAAAATATATTTAGAAAAATTTAATTAATTTTAAATTTTGCCACCATTCCACCACTACAACATTGCCCAAAAGTTATCAACAAACCACTCACCTGCCACCAATGCTAGTGAAATTGGACAACTTTCTTCTAGGGAGCATAAATTTTACCTCGAGTTTTAGATTTTTGACTTCTTATAGTTGTTGGAAAGGTATTTATGAGAAATACACTTTGGTATCAATTATTTTTTAAAATTTTACTATTTTGACAAAGAAATTCTTTCTATAAGTCAAATGTTCTTTTTAGACTTGGAGAGATTATAACTTGTGCATGCATGTTAGATTTTGGACTTTTTATTGTTGAAAAAAAGATTGTTTAGAGCATTACACAATGGATCAAGTTTGGAGATATTTCGATGTGATTTATTTGTTGTTTTTTCCATCTAAATTGTTTATGGGTTCTTGTGATTATGGTACTTTTGTGAGTTGACGACAAATTAAATCTATGATGATTTGGTGTTTGAGTAATTGGATGCTTACATGTACATCTTTGATTATCCTTATTTTACATGGTTACCAATATATTATTGATTTTTTTTATGTTGCATTGTGAGATCTACAAGTTATATAATGTTGTAGGTCATCTATACTTACAAGTTATATAATTCAAATATGGGTTGTCTATACCCACAAATGTTTCAATTAGATGAAAATTTTGATTTGTCTTAGTTTAGTCACATGTTTCATAAGTTTAGTTGTCACTATGAGGAAGAGAGATGGTGTTACCTGGTATAGTCATGATGTGGGACCTATGCTTGTTGACTATGTGATGCAAACATATTTGACATAGTGGGATTTTGATGTTGGTACATTTTGTGGTGATCATGGTTTAATGGATGTTCCTTGTTCCTTTAGGAATTTGACATGACATGATTATTTATGCAGGTACATTGTTGATGGTGAGGTGTTGTCACGATAATGTGTCCCCCTTCTAGGACATCTTCATTTTTTCTTGAAATCACATATTTTCTCAAAAAATTAATGATTTAATCCTTGAGAAGTTTCATCTAAAGGGTTTTAATTTAAAAGCATTAGACTAAACCCCCTTGGATGAACCCCTCTAGTCTTAAAGCATACCCACAATGGAGTCCCCTCAGCACTTATCAAAATTTTGATGAAAACCACTTTCTCTTTACCTTTTGGGGGATCAAGTCATTTAGTTTATGTTAAAAATTATTAAGCTTTTCAAAAAGTGTAATTTTGAATATATATATATATATATATATATATATATATATATATATATATATATATATATATATATATATATATTCAAAATTACACTTTTTGAAAAGCTTGTAATAAGGGTTATGTACTTACAAAACATAATTTCTAAATGACTTCATTTGATCCCCCAAAAGGTAAAGAGAAAGTGGTTTTTCATATATATATATATATATAGATATATATATATATATATATATATATATATATATATATATATATATAATATATATATATATATATATAATTTGATTATTATATTTATTTTTTATTTCTTGTGAATGTAGGTTTTTCATTGAACATCAGGGACTTTGTTTCACACAAGCAAAAAATAGGAAAATAGAGAAAAAAAATTATAAAATATATTTGTGCCCTAGGTATTTATGTCCTTATTCCAAAAAAGAAGAAGAATTTAATTCAAATTCAGATAAATAAAGTTATGTGTTATCGAATTAAGCTAGGTTTGAATTATATTTAATCTCACTTTAAAAAGTTATAAAAAAATATATGCCCTAGATATTGGTGCTAAAATTCTATGTCTAATAATTTATAATTTTATCCTTTCTACAAAGTTATTCTTTACCAAAGTAATGTCACTTTTTTTAAAATATTGTTAACTATAACAAATAAGTTATTAAAAGTTACATAAAAAAACTCACAAATTATTTCTTAAAATTAAAAATATATATTTATAATCTATACACAAAATCTCAAAAATCACTAGTTCACATTAGCTTCAAATTCTTAATGGTTTAGTTGCTATAGGTGTCATAAAGTGAAAATTTGGTGAAAAATCTTGATTTTAATGTCCTACTTTGGCCAAAAAGTGGAACACAGTATTGTGAGCTGCTCGACCCACCCTTGTTAGATTGATTCGTAATTGGGAGCTTTTGACAATGATTTTGGTGGTGGTGTATCTTTTTGGTTTGGAGATTGTGATTGTACTCTAACCTTTGGGAGCTCTTGGTGTTGAGTTTTTTTATTTGGTTGGGGCCATGGAGGATCTTCAATTACAAGATTTTTTTCATGATTCCATGTGTAGCTCAGTATCATGGTTCAATGGGAGTTTTTGGAAGTGACATAGATTCATCATTTGATGATGGATAATATTATGTAATGGCTATTGGTGTCACATATGAGCTCTTGGATCCTATTTTCTACAATGAAATTTCATTGACATCTTGGGTTCTATTGATAGGAGATAGTTATCTTCATGTGATTAGAGATGGTGACATCTTGGTTAGCCATGAAGGACTCTTTGAGCCTTTTATTGAGGTTTTGGTTTATGACTTGTCAATTCTTTGATAAGTGATCCTTGTTGATAGGATGGTTTTGGTATTGTGTCTTGGTTTACTCTTGTTTGTGCATATTAGAGTTTTGGCATGATACAAGTGCTCTTAGGAGCATGATATGTTCATTGGAGCATATGATATTTTGAGGAGATGTTAGATTATGATGTCATGATTGGGTTCCTAATTCTGCAATTGGAGCTTTGACATTGATCTTGTTGGTTCTCTTGGTATTGAGTACATTGGCCATTTTCTTGGGAGCTTCATGGGAGTGTAGTGTCATATTTGGAGCTTAGCATGGATTTACTAATTTTAAGTGCTCATGAATACTTGAGGATTGGGTGAGGCTATAATATCTCTTGAGATTGGAGATCATGTGTCAAGAGTATTACTCTTTGATGAGGTTTCAACATGAATTATAAGGAGCCTACACCTGGGTTGGATGTAAGTTCAATGATATGGATCTATGTAACACTCGAAAGATGAAGTTCATTAAAGCATATATGTTGCCAAAAACTCATTACATTTCAAATAAGGTAAAAGTAAATGATGCAAATAATGAGAGCTTCCCAAAAGATATCAAGAGAAAAAGTAGTAATAAGTCCCATTTCATGTGTCCAAATAAGTACATTGCATCTACATCAAGTATCTTTACATTGATACATATGCATATAATAAAAGTGCATCAATTGAGTTTCCATAAATTCATTCATATTCAAATGAAATCAATAACTTTCGATCAATACATTTATTTCAATGTTACATCAAAATCTTTCATTCAATACATCTATTTCAATGTTACAATACTGAATGTCAATTAAAGTTGTTTTTTTACAAGTGGGTCATACAAGCCTTCCAAAAATCATACATGAATACATCTATAGCATAAGAAACTCTGAACCTCAACCGCTGTGACACCACTGGTCTTCTTGCAAGTTGGAGCCAAGAGTGTGATTAAGGCACCTTTTCCGCCCAACCACAAAGTGCATGAATTCCCCGGGTTTCTTCCTAACTCGAAGAAATCCCTGGCCCTGCATGAGGAGCCTAGCAACCTGAAACAACAAAGCAGGAGGGAACTCTCAATGCAAGCCTGATGCCTATATGCATTCCTAACATGAGAATAACATATTTCTTGCAAACAGGAGGTGGCAGAGACCTATATAAATTTATTTCTAGACTTTTATTTACATCTATTTCAATGGTGCATGTGCTTGGCCAAGCAATAATAAAATAAATGATAGTTTTAGAAAAGGTAAAACTACCGTCTCTGTGGGTCCACCTTCGACATCCTGTCCCGGAAGTTTCTTAAAAAAGAGAGTAAATAATGCATTTTCCATCTATAGTTTTCATAGACATTTCTACTTCCAAAGGAATTCCATCACAATTCAATGTACACATAAAGATTGTCAAATAGCTTTTCATAAACACACTCTGTTTGAGAGATATTTCCATGCAATTTATAATGAAAGTCACTAGGCAATCTAAAATCAATCTTTTGTAAAGAGCATGCTTAAACCCACAAGTTCTATTTTCTATTTAAATAATTTGCTCAAAGTAAGTAATTTTTGATAAGTTCAGAAAAAGAAAACTACTCTATTCAGCCTTATAAGTATGGGGTAAAATCATAGTTTACAGATTACTTTCCTATTTAATAGGAATGTGTCTACACTTTTATGAAAAGAATAATAAGTTAAATTTAAAGAAAAGAAAGCAATTTCACTCACATTTATTCAGAGTTACATAATTCAGGTTGGCAACTAATCACTCTCCCAGTGGTGGTAATATCAATAATATCATCTAATTAAGGTGCAATAATATATTTATATATATCTTTTTGTGTTTTATATTCAAAAAATTCACTAGTTTATAAATACATTTACTGTGGAATGTGTTTGCTAACTAATAAAATATCCATCTTCAGCATTTTTTAGTCTTATATATATTTCATTAAGTTTTACAATGGCGAATGGTAAATACAGTGCACCATTATTCAAGAATAAAAACAATTTTAGAAATGAAAGGCAATATAGATATCCGGATTTGTATATGAATACATATTTCCTACTATAAATAGAATTATATATATGTATATATTGTACATCTCTCTAAGTTTTTAGATATAAAAGTTTATCGACCAAATTTGTATATGTGTTTATTATGTGTGTATATATATATACATAATAAATTTATAAATGAATATGTTATATACATATATACATTTACACAATGTTGCATTTTCTACATAATATCAATGATAATTAGTAAATGTTTCCCGAGGTATACAGAGATATATATGTCTATATATATATATATATATACCTAATTCATAGTTATCAAACAACGAAAATTCCAAAAGGATTCAAATGTAAGTTTTAAATAAGGAAAACACGGTTTATACTCAGCAGGGGGTTGACGCCTCTCCCCATGGGGAAGGTGCTGCATGTGAGGGGGCAACGCCACTTCCACAGGCCACGGCCTGTGGACGGCGTTGTCCCTCCACAACGCAGCTCCCTTCCTCCATGGGACGGGGTTGGGGTATCGCCACAATTCACAATTTCTTGCTTCATTAATATACAAGACTCCAACGAATAGCATTCAGTCCATTGTTGTGTTCCCAGAAGCTTTACAAATTGGGTATATATATATATATATATATTTATATACATGTACAGGGGAGTATGTGTATATATATTTTTATTTCAGAATTTTTGTATAAATATTTAATAATCAGAAACAAAATTATGGGCCATGATTTGCAAAGGAAAGAAGCCCCATTCTGATAACGAAGAAGTTGTGCAAATTCTTTCAAATGCATACAAAAGAATGGAAATTTTCCACCAATTTCACAGTTTTGCAAACAACTTCAAACACTTGAAATTCAATCTTTCAACAATACTATTATATTTCAGACACTTGGGAATTAAATTCATGGATAGAGAATTAGAAACCTAGATATTTCGCTTCCAGTTGTAGTTGCTCTCCAGTCAATTCTTCTCTTTGCTTCTTCTGGAACTTGTTTTCTGAAAGAGCTTCTTCTTCTCCTCTCCTTTTCCTGTTACTTTACTAACTCCTTTTTCCTACTATTTCCAAAATCATTCTAATTTTTTTGATAAAATAAGCATTTACTTGGTAGCCATTAGAGCTAATTTGCAGAGCGTATTTTCAAGAACCGTTATCTCTCTAGGAAACTCTTTTCCCTTAATAAAGTTTTTTTTTCCTTTTTCCATTTCTAAACCTAATCCTTTAAAAAAGAAAATATTTTTAAAATAAAAATAAGGTATAACTTATCTTTTCCATTTCCCATGCTTAGATGAAAAATATAAAATAATATTCAATTTAGTTGCAAATAAATCCCCTTTTCGGAAAATATTTACCCAAAACTAATTCTAGTTTTACAATGTTAATATTTATCCAATAATTAAATATATATCTTCTAACTATTAGTTAATTTATTAACTCTAAAATCAACACAAGTTAAAAGAAGGATAACATACTCACTCAAATTTTAACATGCAAAATCATTTAAAAACCAAAATCTATAATTAATTATGATTATAATTAATTCTTTTACTTTATCGTGCTTATATTTCACTATTTATTTAATTTGGCTAATCATTATTTAATTTGCAAATAATCAAAACAATCAAACTAAAATTGCCATTCCTAAATGCAATCTACATGAATCTAAGTGCTCGTGTGTGATCGAGAGGACATCCTGCTTTATCTTGTCAAGAAGCTAACCTCCTCTTCTTAATCACACCCTTGGTCTTCAACCACCTACATCTCAAGTGCACTTGAGCACACAACAATAAACTGAATTAGTATCCCATAAAGATATAAATCAAAACAATATAATACTTTAATTCAAATATTTCTATTATATTTTGCTTCATCTTCAAAGTAGAACACATTCAATACTATTCAACTTTTCATAATTAAGCAAACACTTTCATATATCACCACACCAAAACACCATAGTATTCATTATTACTCTACCACACACATCAAATCATATAACAAATTCACACAAAACAAAAAACAACCTGCATCAGAATTCGAGACATGACAATCTAGATGAGATTGTTCTTAGAGCAAGTCATGATGACTTGGTTATCTTGGAGGAGAATTCTCATTCCCTACTATTGGTCTACTTGGTGGATAATCACCTAAGAGGTATTTCCCATTCTTGTTTTTTAGATGCATTATATCTTATGCTTTGTCTTCTCATGGATATGATATTGAACTATGGTTATTTAGTTTTAGATATTTCATTTGAGTAGTGTTGGCATGCTTATCTCCTTGTGTATATGAGTTCATTTATTGTGTCATTCATGGATGAGGAGTTTAGTAGATATTATTAGGCCGATTTCCTAATTTTGGAATGAATTTGATTTTTAATTTCCTTTGTTTTGAGATGCATACATCTTGGTTATGGTTAGATATGAATAATGCTTGATTTTGGGTTTAATGAAGGATATTAGACTTATGACAACTATAGCATTTAGAGGTGTGTGTATAAGGAGATGCTACATGCTTTAATTTGTAAGTTGTCTTCTTCCTAGATGTTTGTTTTCACATGACATTATAGTTGATATTTGTGTGGAGCTATAGTGATCTATATGTTTGTGGTAATGTGTTGTTTGTTGTTCTTTGCTGAAAAAATGAAGGTTCCTTTATCTCTTTCTTTTGTTGAGTGTGGAGAACTTGGGAGGGCTATGGAGACTAGTGGTGAGAGTTGTATTACAACTTATTTGTTTGTAATTTTGTATATCTTTGTGGATGTTCCTTGGTACTACATGATATTGGTTATACCTTCTATGTGGTGCTATTAGTGGATCTTCGGATGCCTTGCTCATTTTTAGAATTGAAATTACCTATGTAGTGGAAGTTCCTGGATGTGTATGTTCTTCATTGACATGTTTAATACATGGAGCTTGTGAATGAATTTAGGTTAGACATGTTGATTTCATGAGGTTGTCTTGTTATGATGTGTATGCCTTGGTTTTGAGCTATGGTTGGTTGGATGTGTTAGAAAATAAGTATGATTATTATTTCAACTATAGTGATTATTTCTTCACAACTACCAATGCATATTTGTTACCATTGAATTTAGTGTTTGTGTTTGGATATCATTTTGAGGTAGGACCTATACTTCTATGTGATAGTGTGACATCTCTTTGGATGGGATATTATCTTTTGTGCATTGACATGATGGAAGATGAGAGAATTCATGTTTGATATGATGGTCATCTTGATTATTTTTTAGGTATATTGATGGAGCACATGGAGCACTTTGATTCCTTGATCGGTTCATGTTGACTGTAGAGGTTATTCTCTTGATATTTGATTTTACTTTTTACCCCTTATCCAAAGTAACAAGAAAGAGAATGTTAGGAAAATGTGTGTTTTTCACCTCGCACAATGCTATAATATAATTTAAGATTATTTGTGGTGCACCTAAGGGATATAGGGATGTGTGCATCATATGGGTTTGGCATTTTTGGGGCCATTTTATGTGTTATATGTAGCATTGGGATAAATATGCAATGTGGGTTTGCACATTCAAAAAATATTTAATATTGGAAAAACTTAGTACCAAAAAGTAAATGAGGGGGGAAATGGTTTTGTAAGCTCATGGTATTAGTCACATAGATTATGTAATACCACTTGGTGGTTTTGTGCAAGTTTATGTTTGTAAAAGTGAGCACATGTGTAGTTAAGGTTAGCTATTTCGGCTAAGAGGATTGAGTGTAAGAATCTCTTGTAGGTTGCATATGTGAGAGTTTGAAGCATGCCATGGAATGTGTGGTTACATAATTGTTCACATGGAGTGCATGCAGAGAGTTTGATGTTTCATAAGAGTTCATGGAGACTTTGAATATGTATTTTAATGATTTCATTGTTGAATAATACATGAGTGATAGATGCTTTTTGAGGCTCAATTTTTCCCTTTTGAGGGTTTTCATAGGGTATATCTTGTATCATTTTGATGATATGTTGCTACTCTTTTTTATATGGGTTATGAGTACTTGTTTGCATGATTTTCTCTATTTGGATTATGTATAAATAGTCATAGATGGTTGTAAATTTCCTTTCAACACATACTTTAGTATTTCTGCCATTCCTCCCCCTTCTCATCATTGAGGGGGGTATCATAATATTTGTGTTGAATGCTTCCTTGGAGGGTACCTTCCATGTTTTCTTTTTGTTCAAAATTCTTAAGACTATTGGCAGTAATATTTTTTACTACCAAATTATAACACAAACTAACATTTGTACTTTGTTTGAGTAGTGTCCTTGAAGTCACTCATACATTCTATGTGCAATCTATATATTTGACTACCATATTATTTCCTTGTAGTCATTTGAGATTATTTGAGTAGCATCATTACATACTCATACAAATTTGTTATTTTTTTATCATGATCATCATCCTAATTTCAATGGAGGTTCTACAATTAGAGCAATCATACTTTGGTAGTTGTTTGTAGCTTCTTCATGCTTCATGTTCATGTTCTTGTTCTTAATCTTTAGGTACATGTTAAGAGGAGGATTCTAAGTTATTCTCATTTTTTTATTATAGGGAGGAGTTTTTTCCTATAGTTTTTCCTCCTTTTATCCATCTTTTGAGAGTTTTTTTGTACATGACCACCTTATTAGACAAAGTTGTGGGACCCATAATTGTATCTTTACTTTTTAGATTTGTGTTCTTCTCCCCAAGTTTCACTTAAAGGGGGTGTTCATGTAAAATGATTATTCAATAACCAATTATCCTCTTAGGACTTATTCTCACTTATTTAGCTAAATTTATGTAGTACCCTGATATTTTTGCCTCAATTCATGAGATGAAGACACTTGTTATATTCTTATCATGTATCTAAAGTTTCATGCATGCTATTTATTATTAATAGTATAATTATATCTTAAGTAGATATTCTCGATTAGTTAACTACTCTTTCAGAAGTGAGTTTAACTAATTAAATATCTCTTAAATATATTTATTTTGGATAATAAACCTAAAAAAATAGCATTCCTAGCCTTTACCTTATCTATATATAAGAGTAAAAACCTAGTGTTTGAGAGCACTATTACATATGAGATTTATTGGTTCATTAGTGACAATCTAGGTTTTTTATTCTAAATCTACTTGTGGAAGGTTTCTTTGGATTTCCAAGATTCTTGGATCTTGTGAGTACTTTCTTGGAATTTTACAAATTCAATAGAGGGAAGAGGTTGGTCATCCTCTTTAATTGTATCCATATCACCTTGGCCCTTTCTCCAAAATCAAAATGACAAACTTGGGCATACTGTTCAAGATAACTTAACAAACTTGGGCTTCCTCTCTAATACAACCTTGGTGAACTTGGATCTCCTCACTAATATTAAATTAAGGTTGGTCCCTCTCTCTAATATCAATTATACGAGCATGGATCTCCTCACTAATATTAAATTAAGGTTGGGCCTTCTCTCTAATATCAATTATAGGAACTTGGATCTCTTCTCTAATATTAATTGGAGGATACACCTCCTCTCTAGTATTCACTCTGACTTGGACCTCCTCTTTAGTATTTTCTTAAATTTGAGCCTCTCCTAATTATATCAACTTCAAGTTGAGCTTCCTCTCCAAAATTTGTATCTAGTCAAATAACATAGTTTGAGTGCCAACATAAGTAGATGCAAATTTTTAAACCTTTAACCCAAAACATTAAAGACTAAACTCTAGAAATAATAAACTGCAAACCCTTAAATCTTGAACCATAGACCTTAAATCCTATATTGTAAGACCTAAAATATAAACCTTTAGTTGTAATCATTAAACCTTGTACCCTAAATCCAGAACCCTAAACATATAAATTATAAATCTAAATATATTTCCTTAGTACTCATAAATAAACCCTTATTACTCCAATGCATCACTTAACCTTTCAATATAGCTATATCTATTGTAAGACAAACCATTTACTATCCCTACATACCCAAAGGTACATGTGGAAGAGTGATTCTTGTTATACCAAACCTTTTAATATACCTTGTTAAATGTGGAAGCAAGGAAGGATATATGTGAGAGAAAAGTGGTATGAGATAGTACAATGACACAAGAGATATTATTGAAAGGCCTTGGCTTTGTCTAAGTCCTAGGTATTGGAGTAGAAAAACCCTTCACTTTATTATACCTTTTATGGGGAATCTATCTCAACAAAAAATAATAGATAGCTAGAAGAATAAAGAGATTAGAGGGAATCATTGGGATAAAAATCTAGAAGAAGAAGAGAAAGAAGAATGTCAAGCACAAATAATTGCAATAATTTTTTTAATAGTCTTCTTGTCACTTTGACTTCTACAAGCCTCAGATATATTGTAGGGAATCACTTCCTTGGATATGCGAGGTTAATCTTGTCAAATGTTATGTTTGTTGCACTATAGAAAGGCCTTAAGAAGAGATTGGGATTAAGAAGCGAAACCAAATATCAATGGCCACATTTTATAATTTATCTTTCAAAAAAATACTTATATAACAAAAAAATTAACTATTTGAATAAAATTAAAAAATGGTATATGTGTATGTGTGTGCGTATATATATATATATATACACACACATATACACACATATACACATATATACATATCTATGTATATGTATATGTAAACACATATACATACATATTCATATATACATATACATATACATATACACATACATATACATATACATATATACATACACATACGCATACACATACACATACACATACACATACACATACACATGCATATGTACATATACATATACATAAACACATACATATGTACATTTATATATGTATATGCATATGCATATACATATATATTCATTTACATATACATATACATACATACATACATATACAAACATATATACATACATACTTACATATACATATATGCACATGCATAAAAATACATAAACATACACATATACACACACACACATACATACATACATACATAATTATTTGTATAAATAGATTAAACATTTAATTAAACCATGACAAACAAAATTATACGTCACAATTTACTTAAATATTTGATCTAATTTACATATAATCAATTATATGTCACAATTTAACTAAAATTTCAATCTAATTTACATAAATAATCAACTATATATATTCTAATATAATAATGAAATTTTGTAAACTAGTAAAATTATCAAGCAGGGAGTTTAAAGACATACCTTGTTTTGTACTCCGATATCTCATTTTTTTAATACATTTAATTCAATTTCCTTTTCTGTAAGATATGATTATTAGGTTTTATTTTGTTTTTTTCTTTTTATTTCCCATTAACTTGATTTAAAAAATAACTTTAATTTTGGTGCATGTGCAAAGGAGGCAACACTTGTGGTTTTAGAAAATTGCACTAACAGTTCAATACAATACAATACATGGGG
>VDFB02370577.1:127552-290001 GCA_007258455.2 Sequoia sempervirens | reverse complement strand
CATTGTAATAAATCTTTTTAACACTCTAACCTCTATTGGAAAGACTAGTCAGGAAAAAGATAAAATGGTTGTTTGAAGAGTGATCACAACCTCACTAGTAAGCCATCATTTGAAAAATGTTCGTTTAATGAGACAAACTTGTATTAATTTTAATTTAAATCATAAAATATTGAATAGAGCACTATCAAGAAGAGGAAGACTCGATAGTGCTCTTCAAAATGATACATGGGATTTTAGTGGGAGGCTTCCACGTATTGATAAAAAACTAACCGATAATGTAAAGATGCAAATTGAACAATATCAAAATTCTCACTCTAGAGTGTCACCGAATGTAAAGGATATTTTAAAGTTACAAATTGGTAATCGAGATCATACACCATATCCTAAACATTTTTTGGAATGTAGCCAAATAATTTTGTACAAACAATTTTGTCAACATCCACATTTGCAAATCTCGCAAAGGGATTTTGAGTCTTGCAAGCAATTTTATTGTGTTCCTATTAAGGTTTGTAATACATGTTGTTGAAAATACCATGTTGAGTTTTCAATGTATCATGAATTGTTATGTCATATTTGTTCTACTATGCTTACTGATGAAATGTTGCAGGAGTGTCATGCAATGCAACTTCCTAAGTCATCCAGGGAGTTGTTAGATTCATTTGTATGCATTAGAGGTGATGGTTGCTTATTTTATAAAAATGATTGTTTAAATGAAATGTGTTTGCAATGTGGTGGTTTATCAAAGTTTGTAACATGCTTTCATGAGGGCAGCGATCATGATTTTGGTAACAAAATTATTGAGAAAAACAAGTATGAGACAGTGAAATACATATTGAAGAGTGGAGGTGAGGGTTCTACGTGCGAGTTGGTTGCAAGAGAGGTAAGTATTGTTGATTTTATTTCAAATTTTAAGAAAAATATTTTCTATAAGTATGCAAGGCATAGCCACAGGTCGCAATGGTTGGATCAAAAATTCAGGATGTGTAAGGACTCTTTCCCCATTGGAACTATTGTATTTGTAGTTGATTTTGCTGAAAATTACACATTGCAACCACAAAATGAAGTTCAATCACAATATTATAATTCTATTCAAATTTCTATTTTTGTCCACATAACATATAGGCATGCCCCTGATAGTACAAAAGAGGATAGGAAGATAATCAGGGAGTACCATTTTTATATGAGTGATGATAGATCTCATTCATCTGAGCTTGTACAACATTGTTTTGAAAACTTTTTTGAGTTCTTGCAGGAAAAAGGAATTGCAACGGGTCAACATTTGATTTGGTCAAATAACTGCACGAGGCAATTCAAGAATGCTCGCATGTTTTATTGGTTGAGTATGATGCATATAAAGAGATGTGTACCACATATTTGGAGTTTTTCCAAAGCTGGGCATGGAAAAGGTGAGCATGATGGTGCAAGTGCTTGTGTGAAGAGAGCTTTAGTTAAGGAACAAATGAAGATTAGAGGTGGTGCAACATTCAGTGATGCACATTCTATTGTGGACTGGTGTACTTATGTCACTAACTCATTTGACTGCAAAATCTGACAAAAATTTCCAACAAAAGATGTATAATTAGATGTTTTGTCAGTACTTGTGATATTTAATGTGAAATTTTCATTTTTTTCAAAATTTATGCCCGATGTTTGTCAAAATTTTGATGAAGATTTTTTGTAGCACCCCTCCATTTTTGGCTCTTTTGATCGGAAAGTGTTTTTTCTTTGTTATGCTTTGTTTATGTTAATACTTTGACTATGGTACTTGGTTACTATTTGATTGCAAATTGTAAAGCAATGTGAATGTTATATTTTGATGTGATGGTATTTTACTCTGATGTTATCATTATGGCATGCTTTGAATTAGCTTAGCAGATATTTGAATTAATGATGTTTTATGCTTTTGAGTATATTATTGATGTTAGATTCGTCAGTTAGTAATTATGTATTGGTGAAGGGAATGGGATTGTACCACTCACTTGCGAGCGCCCTACGATTCTGAGATTTTTCTCTTCACGGTGTGTTTTATTATGTTATATATATGCATGTTCGATATACTCTTGGTTCGCAAGTTGATAGGTACAAGACATCGACTCCACCTGGTTTCACAGGTTTGAGTGTGTCCATTTGCCAATGGTATTTGATTGGGAGATAGTAGCTAGGTTTTATGTGCCAAGTCATCACCCTAGTCATAGTGTGTCATCGGGTTTTGGTCGGGTTAAGTTGCTTCTATATTGTTCATCTCTCCTTGATTTTATTTAATTGCAAGTTGGAAAAGGTAAATAAATGGCTTTATGTATTTAGGTTGTTTATTAAATAAATCTAGTTATAATGCTAGAAATGTTATTTAATTTATTAATTAATTTAATTTAATTAATAAAATAATCTAATCTTGGATTAGATTTATTTTATTGATTAATTAAATTAATTGTGTTGAATTGATTGATTAAACTTATTTGTGGAGTGAATAAATTAAATGGTTCATGTGGTTTTGAAAAGTGCATGAAATTAAAAGTGTTAAATTATTTTTGAAAAGAAATTATTAAAAGCTTTAAATTCCTTTTGAAATTGAATTTTTTTAAAAAGTAATAAAACCTTGTTGAAAAGAAATTTGGTTTTAAATTTAAAAAAAAAAACAAAATATCTCAAAATTCATAAAGGGAAATAACTATGGTGGTTGTGGGATATTTTAGAGTATATTGACCAAATTTGGGAAAAAATGGAGGATATTTTTCATTCTTGGAAAGAAATTGGCTGTGAAGAAGGAAGGAAGGATTTTCTCTTGTTGTTTATACACTTTGGATTGGAGTGAAGATTTGGAAAGGTTTTGGAAGAATTGGAATTTGCAGCTCAACTTCAGTCTTATTCTTCAAGCTTCCAAACAGGTTCTTCCTTGTTTTATTGTTTTCAAAAAAAAAAATATTCAATTTTGAAAACTTGTTGTAAACAAATTTGAAAACCATGTTGAAATCATGGAAAAAGTTAGATTCTTGTAGGGAACAAACTCATACAACAGAAAAATGGAATTAGGAACAAAAGGAAATTAGAAAACCTCTATTTGGGATTTGAAATGTGTTGATGGGTGTTTTATGCACTTCTCAACACAGGAAATGCATAGGTGCGCTACCTCTCTTGAAAAGAAATCTCCAACTACAAGCTGCTGAAAATCTCCCTAAGGTCTCTCGGGTGTCAGGTCATGACTTGCACGGAATTGCTCAATTGATGTTTGATGTGATTTTGTTGGTAATCATAGGGTAGACTTACGTAGTTGGATGCGAGGTGGGTCTTCAAATCTGAAGTTTCTAAGATGGGAAATAAAGTGTATTTTGTTGTAGGTTCGAACAGTAATCCAAAACTTTGATGTTTTCTTCAAGTTTGGCTTTACAATGTGCAATGAACCTTAGCACAGGCTATTTCTTAAAAAAAAGGAAAAGAGCAAGGAAGAGGGAAGGTTCCTAGATCTGCAACTAACTATGAACAGTGATCATGGAGGTTCTGCTATGGACAGCTCCCTTCAAACAGGATTCCACTTAACCAAGAAATCTACAGTATCATAAAATTTGTGTTATCTTTAAAAGTCTGCAAATATTTTACCATTCATCCACCATTTACATGCATGAATAAAGATAAAGATTCAAAGAGCAGCTTCAAATTTCAGCCTAGGCTAACTTTGCAAGGCCATTTACTAGCAGTAAACAGCAAAAAGTATGGGCTGGAAGGCATCAACATAGCAAAAATTTCTATAATCATGGAATAGCATGACTAAAATCTATCAAAGTAAGAATACAACTAACTAAAACAGCAATGTGAATCTAACTAAAGCATCTAACAATGGAGATTGAACCATGAAACATGTGAAGAAATCAGAAAATACACCAAGTCAATATATTTTCATTATAAATTTCAGTAGCATGTCTTTACAACAACTCAACTCTCTTTGCAAATGAGAGGAGACCCCTATTTATAGTGCCCAAAAAGCGAAATGAATGGCCAAGATTTATTTCTATTGTGTGGCCAAGATTCATTACAAAATAGGGTTTCACCTACCCCCAATATATTACAATTTAAAAATACATTCCTGTCATTTCCCTATTTTGTCACTTAGTGTCGACACTGTAACATCTTGTCTTTTGTTGATTGCTCTTTTATTATATCTATTCCTTTGGGAGCTCCTCATTAATAATAGGGTTGTCCTTTTGCTTCTTCAAAGCTGCATATTCCATGAATTTTAGAATACCTGGCTGGAGCTTGTCTACCTCAATGATCTCATACTACAGCATCTAGTAACTCCATTCTTTTGCATTATCTTCAAGCTTTCTCTAGTCTTCATCATACTTTATGCCCTGATCCCTGAATAGCTTTGATTGGTCGAAGGCATGGGTGGAAAAACTCATGAATTCCATCGTTATTTCACTGGACATCCTGTCCTCCATCTTCTTCTGAAAGTAAGGCTTTATCTTCTCTGGATCCATCTACACTACGGGCATATCATACTCTGTCATCAGCTTGAGATATCGGGTGCATTCCGCCCTAATTTCCTTGACCCCTTCGATGTTCGGATCCACCTTACTCATTATCTATTCCAACCTTTCCTTTTTGTTATTGAAATCCCACCTCCACACGTCCATCAGCCAGTGATCATCACTTTTGAACGTGAGCTCCTTTTCCCATGTGGCCTTTGGTAACTGGAGGATGGCCTCAATCTTTGGATAGGTGGAGTCATATGTTGTAAGGAAGTCAGTGCAGAGCTTCTTCATGCTCTCTAGAGATTGCTACAGATCCAAGAACTTGTTGGTTGTTCGAACAGCCTAGCTAATACCTATGTTCCCGATGTACAGGACCTATCGGAACCAGCTCTCTGTAGTCTTGTCCAAGTTCTTTTTTTTCTCCAACTTGTCAATTTTCTCTTTGGACAGTAGCTGGGGTGGAGCCACGGATGTGGTAGGCATGTCATCCACTGAAGACCATTGTTGGATGTAATCAGTCAAGGCGGCCACCTGTGCTTTAAGTTCGTCCTTTGAGACCTTGTCTTGTTTTATCAGGTGCACTACTATAGCCACTGACTCCTCAAGGTGTCCTACCTTCTACTCTTTGGTAGCGGTCCCCAAGTTGATGGTGGAAATTTTGTAGCTTATACCAGCCTAGCCTACCACGGGCATTGCTATATGTGTGGTTCAGGACCCGGAAGCATTCATCGTTGTTTTGGATCTCACTTTAGGTTTTTTCTCTTTTCTGTTTGAGCTTTGTGCTTGGGCTAGGATATCCTCTAGCCTTGCTCTTAGATCCTTAGGAGCAAGAGTCTTCTTCTCAAGCTTTTTTCCAACCACTCGGGAATGGCAGATTCTTCTTTTGATGACTCTTGATCGCCTTCACCCTTCCCTGTTAGGCCCTCTGTTTGTGCACCTTTCACCTTGGTGTTGTCCCCCTCTTCCTCATCAAAATCTAGGATGAATTTGAGTCATTTGACAGGAGGTTTAGTAATCAACTATCCTCGGGGACTTCCTTTTACCCCAATTTCCTTTTCCTTTATGTCTTCAATTTGTTCACCCTTGTGCATGTACCCCTCGGGTTGGTCCTCTTCTTTGTCCTTTTTCTTCTGTGGGAGGTGGTATAATCTCTAGTTATTTTTCCTCTGTAGGGGTTTCTACAATTTATGTTGTCTTTTAGCCCTCTTCCCCTTCTCTGAGAGGTAACCTTTCTACCTCTTCTTCATCATGTTTCAGTTGTCGGGCCATCTCTTCTTCAAGATCATCATCGAAAGTTTATATGATAATCCTACCGTCAGCATCTTCCTCCTCATCCCCGCTCTCAGAAGAGCTTGTTCCTTCCTCCTCATAGGCCACCCAGTCAATATGTCGATGCTCATACTCAAGGTGCTCATAATATTCATCAGTCTCCTCCTCAACTAGCTTCGAGGCTTCTTGCTCCCACCTCTCCAATTCTTCGGATATCAACATCGTGGCCTCCATTACTGGTGGTCCCATGGGAGGTTGCGAGGGTGTGGCAAAAGCAAGGACCTACACTAAGGCAGCCTGAAGGGTGGGGTCCATAAATATTCGGGAGAGCTCAAAAGGGAGTTTTTGCATGTGTTTAAAGAAAGCCTCAGGCAATGTGGGAGCAAGAATTGGTGCTGCTATTGTGGCTAATGGGAGTGATATAGGTGACATGGCAGCAGAGGAAGGAGGGGTAGTCACGGCGGAGGAGGAGTCAATCACTATTATGGGCCCGGCCGGAGGTGAAGGGGCAAGGTGGACTGAGATGTCTACCGCCGGCGAGGATGTGGCGACCATGGTTAGGGAGACAGATGATGGGGCAGTTGAGACCAGGAGAGCTGGAAGAGGTTCTAATAGATCTGTCCTTTCTTCGTCACCTTCTTGGATTACAGGTGGCTCCATGGCACCCCCTGTTCGCTTGAGCTTCTTGGAAGGTGAGCCTCCTGAATCCTTCCTTGTGTAAACCTTGGGATCTAGAGATTTCTCTGTTTCCATTCCCTTCCTCTTCTTTGATTTGGTGACAGAAGGAGACTTGGATGTCTCACCCATTGAAGTTGTGGCAGTGACATCCTTGGTGGCACTGGTCTCACTCTTTATCCCTTCATATGTTAGGATCACTCCTTGTTGCTTTAGTTGGCTCACTTGTCTTTTAACCCATTCTTCAGTTTGGGCCACAATGGGTTTAGTCACGATGTCAAGGTCATCGACCTCCTATTCATCCCAATCAATTGTGGGCAGCGGTAGGTTGGTGACTGCATTATACCAGGGATCCATGACAATGCTTTCATCTTCTTCTACTTGATCTGGTATGGGGAACAATTGCACCCTTCTTACGAAGTATGCAGTCATCCTCATGTAGTGCCTGGCACGCACCTCTTTGTCATCCTAGCAATTTGCCCAGAAATCCTTGACATTATGTAAATGGGCGTACTCTTGCCCCAGTGCTTTTCTTACATGCCCATATGAGTCCATTCACAAGCAAGCAATGTGTAGTTGGAAGTGGTACTCTACCAGTTCCTTTTCTAAATTCCCAGCACACTAGGAGGTTTGCAGTTTATACATGCCCTGCCTGAAGGTAAAGGGATAAGAGATCCCTGCCAAATGCTTGTTGTTGAGGAGGATGTGGACATGCTACAGCTGTCGATAGAGTTCCAATAGTATTATCCGGTCATTGGGTTACCGAGGCAACTTGTTCGGCCTCTTAGTGAAACCTTAGGTGAAAATGTAGGTGAACTTGGGGAATTGCAGGTACAGGAAAGCGTACTATTTTAGGAATGCCCGTGCGCTATGAGAGACTCTCCTCTCAAAATCTCCTCCAAGTAACTAGATGATGTAACCCATAAAGGCATTGTTCACCCTACAGTATTCCTTCTTGAAGTTCCTGAATTGGAGTTGGGGATATCAGTCATAGACCTTTAGCTTTCAGCCTGGCTCCTCCTTAGGTGCCACAAATAGTCTACTATACTGCCTCTGCTCTGCCAGTGAATAGACCAGATAGAAGGTCATGTAGAATTTGGAGCTCTTTTTTATATTCATAAATTGCTCATGAAAGCAGTTGTTGATAATACCTCCCTAGTAGAATGAGGCCTTCGTGGTGACATCTATGTTCCCACAGATGATTTGTTCAATGAAGTACACCATCTATTCGTGAAATAATGTGGCAGAAGGAAGGCCCATTAACCGGCTCAACATGGTCACTAAGTCGTGATAGTCTTCATGAAAATTACTACGAAAGAGTTCGTGAGGGACCTTTGTAGCACTGCCTCTTTTCTCCTTGAGCCAGAACTGGTTTATCAACCTTCTGCAACCCATCGGGTCCTCATTCCAAGTCGCCTTTCCCTCTTCCATTATGGGCACTTCCTTTTCCTCAAAGGTAGGAATGTGAAAGGTCTTTGTGATTCCCTTGGCCGACATGTTAGCTAGGATATTCCCATCTCATTTAATGATGGTCCTCGTTTTAGGTTGGTAGGCCTAACGGAAGGCCATGATGAGCTCAGGGGCAATAAGGGATGGGGGAAACCTACAACTTTTTCAATTCTACTCTGCCTGATTAATTTGGCATTATCGGTCCTTGGGTGAATTCTGACCCTTTTCTTGAATTCATCAATATTGACCTGGCCAATGTTGGTGTCTGAGATTTATTTCCAGTCTATGGTGATCTTTGATTGTAGAGGTTCACCCTGGAACTGGAACTTCATCTGGTCCTTATCCTCCTTCCCACGAGGATTTTTTCCTAATTTCTTTCCTTTGTCCTTCTCTGTAGTTCCTCCTGAGGGTCCTGCACTCGATTCCATATATTCTACAAGCATGGACATAATGAGTATGACTAATTACAAAGGCATGAGCGTTAGTCAAAACTCAATTTAGACAAAGTATGATTGATGAAATCAAATTTTCACTTCAAGATATCATTAGTCATTTACTAGAGGAACTTCAGACAATCCGGGCCTGGAGGGTCGGACTTCCCTGGTAGAAATGTTGTTTTCGGGAGGCGAACAAGGTAGCATGATCCAGGTGATTTCTTGCGTTCAAACCTTGGTGGTTTGAGGGGCTCATGTTGAAGAGGGCCAAATTTGAGCACGTGGGTCGAGGTTAGTTTTCCAATTTGAGGTCGTTTAGGTCACTTTTGAGGCTCCCGGAAGTTCAGGCTCTAAAAGCTGTCAGACGTTCATTGTTTGAAATAGCCGACCAAAAATGGAGTTTCGAGGACGGAACTCTAGAGACCGGGACCCGGAAGGCCAAAGGATGGCAGGTGGTTCAGAACCTGAGGGTCGGAAAGATGGGGAGGTTTCACCACTCCGGAATGGAAATCTAAAAACAGAAACCCGGATGGAGCAACCCGGCTGACCAAGCCCGGCATCAATCTTAGACTTTGATTTTTGTTTGAAGTTTTCCTCAGAGAACAGGAGGGCGGAGCCCGGAGGTTGGAAAGGTGGGCACGTTTTTCCCCATTCAGGGCAGCGAGCATAGGACAGAATTCTAGAGTTTGGGGCTCAGCGGGGGAAAGGACATTTACAGTTCAATATTCGTTATTTCATGGAGAATGAGGGCTCGAGGCCCGAGAGGCAGAAGTTCATTGCTTGATGGTCGTTTTGACCAAGAAAAGTCGCAATGGAAGTCCACGGATGGAATTCTGTGGACCAGGACCCAAGGTCATGACGGAGGGTTAACCTTGAGTGAAAAACACCGAACGATGAGATGCAAGGTGGGCTCCGGGGGTTGGGAAGATGGGGTTACTCTGTCGTTTGTGAATGGAGAACACTTAGAAAAATTCTGGACACGAAAGTCCGGGGTTTCGGGTCTGGGGAGGTAAAACGAAGGCTGATTTCTAAAGTTTGTAGTTTGCAATTCTGACGGCAATCGAATGAAGGAAGTTTGAGGAGCCTGGCCCGGGAGAGGGTGTAGCCATTTGCAAAAATAATTTCTAAGGTTTCTCCGGTGACGAAAGGAAGACCCAGGCCTGGAAGACGTGAATGCCTCTGGGCGAAGAACAGTTGTGATGAGGTTAAGTTTCAGATGCGGATTCGAGGGTGTCTTGGAGGTTTTTTAAGGATTCCAAGACATGGGTTTTTTAGGTGTTGCTTTTATCTATCTATCCAATGCATTTTTAATCCATGTTATTCAATTTTAGGTGTTTAAAATTATGAAAAACCTCTCAGGAGGGGAAGCGGCGAACCTACCTCTGAAGTCCGATGAGGGAAGCTACTAAATCCACCAAGGATCGGCAAATGAAGGCGACGGGCGCGAGGGTGACGATCGACGAAGGCAACGAACTCTTTAGGAAAGCGCTCTAACCTCCTCTACAATCCTGACAAGTGAAAATGACAGGTCGAGGCCTAATAATTATACCCCCTACCATTAATGGCTTCATTTAATGCAAGTACAGCTAGTCAATTAGTTGGTGAGTTTGAAAATAACAAACGACAGTGGGAGGTCTGGGGGCTGGAAAGGCGCGAGGCGGTGGCCGCTTAGAAACTTCCTTTTAAGATCGGCAGCGAGGAGAGGTTCGCACCCCAAAGGGCAGAGCGCTGGTGAGGTTTCGCCGTTGTAAACAGCAAAGGTCGAAGAGAATTCCGGGAATGGTGGCCCGGCCGTCCAAACTCGGAGAACACTGAAGCAACCTAGAACATTGCGCAAAAGAAATCTGGCGATGATCGACGAACCGGGTCCTAGGGTTCAGGAAGGCGGATGCCTTCCACCATTTGTGAATGGCGAACCTCAAGAGGAAGCCTGAAGGTGGAAACCTGGTGGGCCGAGCCCAGGAGGGCCCAGAGCCGCTAGTAGAAAGAAACTGCCAAGGAAAGCCTAAAAATCCGCAAGGCTTAACCAAAGACGAGTGGGAAAAACATGATCACTTTAAGATGGGCTTCAGGGGTGCGCTGACCATTAAGGATGCCAAAATGAGGCATGCAAAATGAGGTGGCGACAAAAATGACCCGACAAGGCGAAAGAAAAGAGGGTCCCCATTCCAAACAAGGCGTGTGTGCTAAGGGCACAACAAAATGTTCCATATCAAATTAGAAATTGAAATCAGGAAACTATGTTTGAAAATTAGTTTTATTGTAAATTTTCTGTAGAAAATTGGTTCAATTTGAATGTAAAATGGAGATTTTATGTATATATATATATATGTTTATACATATATTTTTGCATATTGGGTCTGTTTTATTTTGGAAAGTTTTGTTTCTTGTTAAAATTCTGGCACAAAAATCATGTTATGGAAATTACCAAAACAGAGGATTTCTTGTGCTCTTTTTTCTTTTTTTTTTAAAAGAGTATTAAAAAAATTATATAAATTAAATTAAATTTTTATTTGGTTTGGGGGGGCAGCTGTGGCTACACACAGCCACACCCCAGTGGAGGGCATTGTTGTGTGCAGAGCTCCCCACATAGTGTGGGGGAAGCGTTTCCCATGCAGTGCCGCCTCCACCAGGGGAGGCTGGGCGCAGCCACAAGCTGCGTCCTTCTCCCTTTTTGGGGGTCGGTGGGATGTGATTCATTTTTTTTATTTTTTTATTTATTTTTATATTATATATATATATATATATATATATTATATATAATATATATATATATATATATATTATATATAATATATATTATATATAATATTATATATATATTATATTATTATTTAAATAATTTTTTATTTATTATTATTTATATATATATAATATATATATTATATATAATATGCATATATTATATATATTATATATATTATATATAATATGTATATATTATATATATAATATATATATTATATATAATATGCATATATTAAATATAATATGCATATATTATATATATAATATATATTATATATTTTAAATAATTGGATTTTATTTAGATTTTGTTGGAAATATATATGGTGTTTATTAAATATGTAAATAAAATTTATATGTTTAATCATATAATTGAATATATTTATTTTTAGATTATTTTTATTCGAAAAGATGCAAAGGTTGATTCTTTAAGAAAAATGATTTTTATTTTAAAAAAAAAATGATTCTTATTACTAATTGTAATTGAGAAAATTTGAAGTAAAGTAATTGGATTAGCCCTTATTTAAATTATGATGAAATTAAACAATTAGGGTTTTGAATTACTTAATGTTGCAATGTAATTTTACTTACCTTGAATGTTTGTAAACGATGTATTATTGCTTTGCTTGGATTTAGTAATCCTATTTCAATTGATTACATGTAATATGTCATTGCGTTGTTTGGATTTAGGAAATGCTAAAGTAGGTTATTTAATTGCCAAAAGTGTCTTTTCGTTATGTGTTTTCTCTCATTGTCGTTGTTGGAAAAATGGAGTGAATTGTTTATGTAAGTCTTCCAGATGGGGTTTTCATTTAATTGTGTGAGTTGTCATAATATGTTAGTTAAGCTTTGTATTGCCTTGGGTAGTGTGTATAGTTGTATCCTATTGTTTTACCTAGTTTTCACAAATGGGGATGGTTTGTGTCTCCTTGGATTAGGATTGGATCATGTGATTTGTGCCTCATTTGGATTAGGAGTGGATTATGTGATTTGTGTCTCCTTTGGATTAGGAGTGGTTTATGTGGTTTGTACCTCCTTTGGAAGGAGTGGATTATGTGTTTTGTTGCCTCCAGTATTTAGAGTGAGTTTTCATTATGTGTTCCTCCTAGAGTTGGAGTGGTTTTATCTTGTTAGTATGCACTTGGGATTCCATTGGTGATTGGTTTGTATGTGTTGTCAAGTAAAAGAGTGGCTTATGTTAGGCACCAGAGCCCAAAGAGGTAAAATGGGTAACCTTCGGAGGTGGTTTAATCAAGTGATAACTAAAACAATATACTTAGAAGTTTGGGTAGTATTTTACATTAATCAAGATAATTTAGCCTCACTCATAGACACAAGTGTTCGTATAGGCTTGGGATGAGTGGGAAGGCCTGGAATGGCAAGGTCATCTATCTTGTCTTTACGAGAGGTATTTGATTCCGCATGAGTGAGTATGGGGGCTGGGATTCGGTTGAGGCCACCAGGATATCCCATAATGGGGGTCGGAGCCTATGAAGATTCCCAGAGGATATCCCATGTCAAGCTGTGTGATGACACTCTTTCTACGACAATAGTTGGTATGTGATTTTGTGTGTATGGTTTCTTAACATACTCGATCTGTTTTATATCTGGAAGCAATGTGACCATGTTAGAGTTGTACTGGTGTTGTACCTATGATTGGTTGTGTCAGTATGAGTCAGTTTGTGTCAGCCTATGTCTAGAGGTAGATGGGCTTGTCTAGGAATCCTTGTTACTATCTCCTAGCATAGGGGGGTGGGCCTTCGGGTACCACTTGGTTGGGTGGAACATGCACCTTTCTTCGTTGAGTTTTCTTCTTGTTCGTGTGGATGATATTTCCAGTTGGAGAGCTTGTGGGATCTAGTTTCATTTCATGCTTTATTCATTTCAGTTGAATCTTGTAATTTATCACCCCTCATTTGTTATCGAGGTCGAAGATGTATTATGTAACCATGCTTATTGGATTTACCTTATTTGGGGAATGAGAGTTGTAATCTTATTACTAAATTATCGTTATTTGAAATCATGTGATATCTCTCTTCTTTGATGTAATTTATCATGTATGGAATGTATGTGTACTTAATTTATTAAGTAATTAAATGTTATGGTTTCAATTCATGTTTCTTGTTTGGGTTTTAAAGTAATCTAAGTCTCATTACCTTAGAGGTTGTTGGAAATGGATAGTGAACTTGCATGTTAATTGTACTTAATCAAAAAAAAAATTGTGCGTTTGTGTAGTTAATTGCAACTTCCTCTAGGGTTACGTGGCGGGGCATTACATTTTTCGTCGATATTTCGATGAAGATTTTTTCATCAAAATTTTGACAAACATGTAAATTATATAAAATATTATTTGGGTTCATAGAACTCTAAATAAAAATCTTAAAATCTTAATATATACACATTTTTGTTTGTTTAGAACAATCAAAGAAGGAAAAACCCAATATGAACATGAAAACATACTCTACACATATTGTGTCATGCTATATTTTATAATGTAAATTCATTTTTAAAATAATATTATAATTATATTTACAATTATATATTATATTTTATATTAAAAATTATTAAATATAAATATAATGCAATATATAATATATATAATTTTAAAAAAATAGTATACAATAGATTATATAAAATAATAAAATATATTTTTTTTTAAAACTACATATATAATCCAATAATTCAAATAATAAACAGATATAAATGTTAAAATAATAAAATATAATTATAATATAAATTTTAAAAAAACTACATATATAATCAAATAATTCAAATAATAAATATATATAAATGTTAAACCATAGTTGATTCCAAGATATATGTGTGCAATGTTTATGCCAAAAGATATTTTAATATTGATATAACTGTGAAAATTTTCAGATTATTGTAGTGTCGATATCTTTTTAATTCCATACTATGTTATAAAATACCTGTGTGTTTCTAAACCTTCCTTTCGAGCCTTTTGCAAGCATCCAATAAATTGAATTTATTTGTATAAGTTGGAAATATCCTTTAATGCAATCACACATAAACTAAAAACACATCGCATTCAAAAGGAGAATGGTGGCTTGCAAGTAAACGTGAAATGCGGGCGTAATTAAACTACAACTCTTGAATGAAGGGCATAAATTGAATTTTTTTCCTTCTCTCTCAAATCAATCGAGGGCAACAATGGCATCCAAAAGAAATGTTGTCTGCTTTGAAAATGAAGGCCTGGCCGTGTTTTTGTTCCAAAAATGGGAAGAAATGGCTACCAAAGACAACTTCACTGAACATTTGGGCATCACTGTCTCCATGGATTACACAAATCTCTGTGATCACAAGGACCCCATCCTCAACCTCAAAGGAGCTAGCAAAGTCAAGTAAGTATGCGTATACTTTGATTTTGTTTATTAGCCATGTTTCCAAGGTTTCAAGTTTTTTGCGAGGAGATGATAGTTTTGGGTTCGAATTTAAATTTATATCTATATTTTAAAAATTGTTGTGGTTTTTTTCAAAGGAATTGGAAACTGGACATTGACGCTAATGAAGGAGTATTTTTATAGTAATATGGATGAATATCCTTCGAGCCAAGAGGTGTCAAAATCAAGAGGTAAGATTTAGCGAGGTTTATTTTGAAGCATATTCAGTTTCATCTAGTTATTGAGTATTTGAATTGTATGGAAATAGTGTTTATACACCATTATGATCTAAGTCTGATAACAAGTTGGGTATACCTATTGGTCTCACTGTGATTTTAATCAATGACCTACTTTAAGATAGTGAGATTTCTTTGTCACTAACCTACTTGAACATCTCATAGTGGGACTTTGTTTATGTATTTTCAAGTTTTGTTAAGCACATTTGATTCCCTTCTGTAATACCCCTATGTTTTTATTTCTGGCTAGACAGTGTGTCCTTGGTTGTTTTGATGTGCTTTTTGGTTATTGAGATGCTTTATCATGTGTGTTATTTGATCACTATTTATAGAGTGATAGTTTATTGGTGTGATGTGATGTATCTTATCTGATGCTTTATTTGACATGTTTTAAATTGGTGTAATGATGATTAGTTATTGTAACATATTATTGCATGAGATATTTGTTTATGATGGAATTGTCAGTCTATGATGAGTGTATTGGTGAAGGGGATGAGATCACATCACTCATTTGCGAGTTCCGTGTGATTCTGATATTTCCTCTTCACAGTGTGTTTTATTATGTTATATATATGCATGTTCGATGTACTCTTTGTCTGTAGGTTGACGGGTACAGGACATCAACTCCACCTGATTTCACAGGTTTGAGCGTGTCGATTGGCCAACGGTATTCGATTGGGAGATAGTAGCTAGGTTTTACATTCCAAGTCATCACCCTAGACATAGTGTGTCGTCGGGTTTTAGTCGGATTAAGTTGCTTCTTGTTGTTCATCTCTCCCTGATTTTATTTAATTTGCAAGTGGAAAAGGTAAATAAATGGCTTTGTGTGCTTAAGTTGCTCATTAAATTTATCTGGTTATGATGTTAGAAATATTATGGAATTTATTAATTAATTTAATTTAATCTTGGATTAGATTTATTTTATTGATTAATTAAATTAATTGTGTGAAATTGAATTAAGCTATTCTTTTTGGAATTTTAAAAGTGTTAAATTATTTGAAAAGAAAATTTTAAAAGTTTAAATTTACTTTTTGAAAGAAATTATTAAGAGTTTTGAATTCATTTTGAAATAGAAATTTTATAATAAAGTAAATGATTTAAATCTATTTTGACATTTAAATTTTGTTTTAAAGTATTAAAATGCAAACATTTTGTAAATGCGTGAAAATATCTATAATGTTGAAAGATAATTATAAATGGAGGAAGAAAATATCTTGGAAAAATATCTTGGATATTTGAGGGCATTGACTTAATTTGGAGAAAATAAAAGGATTTGGGGGATTATTCATGCTTGGGGAAAGAAATTTGTTGGGAAGAGGAAAGAGGGTTTTCTTATTTTTGGAGGATGCATCTTGGGATTGGAGTGAAGATTTGAAAAGGGTTTTGAAAGAATTGGATTTACTCAACACCAGATTCTCCTTCAAACTTCAAACAGATTTTCTTTGTTTCTTTTATTGTTTTGAAAATCTGGTTTTCTGTTTTGAAAACTTGTTGCAATCATTCTTGAAAACTCAATTGAAATCTTGAAGAAATTTAGATCTTTTTTGTAGAAAATCAAAACTTGCAACTGAAATCTTCAATTTTAACAATAGAAAAATGGAAGAAAACAGAAAGAAATTAGAAACCTCTTTGTTTGGATTGGAAAATATTCAGAAATTTGGAATCAAGAAATTAGTTTTCTTTGAAAATTTCTGTGGGAAAAATTTGCCCAATTTTAACTGTAAAACAATGAAAACTATATATATATATATTTTTTTGATATATATATGCATATATATATATTTTATATAATTACATATATGTGAGTTCTCCTTTGGAGAATTCCAGCTTTTATAAAAATTCTTTACAATTCTTTATTTTGGGAGGGTTATTTTAATTTTTATTCAAAATCTTATTATCGTGAGGATGAGCAGCCTGGCCGCAACCACCTGGAAGGCGTTGTTGTAGCAGCACACTTCCCCTATAGCCATAGAGCGCGAGCAGCGTAACCTCCCTGAAGAGAGAGCAAAGCCTTGGGCTGCGTCCGCTTTCTCCCACTTACAAGGTGAAGATGCGTGGGGTACGCGAGTAAATTCGCTTCAGGGTTTTATTTATTTTATTGCATATATATATATAAATTTCAGTACATGGCCCATACATACATACCTTCATATATATATTAATATATATATATATATATTATATGTATATATATTATAATATATATAATATATATATATAATATATAATATATATATTATATATATAATGTATTGTTTAAATGCATTTTTTATATATATATTATTTAAATATATATAATATATTTATATATTATTTAAATATATATAATATATTTATATATATTTTAAATAATTGGAATGTTTTTTTTTATTAATTGGAATATATTAAATGATTTATTTTTTTTAAATATATATTTAAATGATTTTTAAATATTTAAATATATGGATTTTAAAATGATTATTCTATAATCATAGAGTGAATAAAATTGACTTTATTGAAAATTTGATTTTGATTATGATGTGGAATTGGTGAAAATGGAATTAAATTGTTAGTTTAAATTCCTCAATGTCGCAAATGTAATTTTAATTACTTTTGAGCAGTCGCAAATAATGTTAATTATTCTTATTCGATTACATGCAATATGTTATCGCCTTGCTTAGATCTAGGAAATCCTAAAGTAGGATAATAAGTTTCCTAACTTGTCCCTTTGTCATAATCCCTCTCATTCTTGATGCTGGGCAAAAGGAATTAATTGTTTTTTTTTAAATGATTTATTTTGAAAAGAAGAAATGGCTATTATTATTATTATTATTTGAAAAGAAGAAATGATTTATTGATTTGTTCTCAATAGAAGAAGTAACTATTTATTTTATTGTTATTTAAAAGCAATTAAGGAATTGAACATATGGTTTAAATTCCGCCTTTTGTCTAAAAGAGACGTTATTAAGTTAGTTTTATTAAGGCAATAAATTATTGAATGTTAATGAAGGAAGTGGATTTAGGAAATCCAAATATAGATTTAATTCCTGTTGATCACCCTTCTTGAACGTTCACTTCTTTTGTTTTCACTTTGGGGAATTTGATTTGAAGGGTTGTTAAGTCTTTCAAAAGGGGTTTAACTTTTGGGGTTGTTGTATTTTGTTAGTCAACCGTTGTATTGCCTTGGGTAGGGCATATGGTTGTATCCTGTTGTTTTACCTGGTTTTCATGAACAGGGATGGTTTGTGCCTCCTTGTATTAGGAGTGGGTTATGTGGTTTGTGCCTCCTTTGGAAGGAATGGATTTTTTGTTTCGTTGCCTCCAGTGTTTGGAGTGGGTTTTCATTATATGTCCCTCCTAGAGTTGGAGTGGTTTTATCTTGTTGGTATGCACTTGGGATTCCCTTGGTGAATGGTTTTGTTTGGTATGTTGTCAAGTAGAAGAGTGGCTTATGTTAGGGGCCAAAGCCTAAAGAGGTAAACTAGATAACCTTCGGAGGTGATTTAATCAAGTGATAACTAAATCAATGTACTTAGAAGTTAGGTAGTATTTCACACTAATTAAGATAATTGAGCCTCACTCACGGACGCGAGTGCTCATATAGGCTTGGGATGAGTGGGAAGGCCTGGAATGGCAAGTTCATCTATCTTGTCTTTACGAGAGGTATTTGATTCTGCATGAGTGAGTATGGGTGTCGGGATTCGGTAGAAGCCACCAGGACAACTCATAGTAGGGGTCGAAGCCTATGAAGATTCTCAGAGGATATCCCATGATGAGCTATGTGATTACACTCTTTCTACAACAATAGTTGGTATTTGGTTTTATGTGTATGGTCTTCTTATCATACTCGATCTGTTTTATTTCTAGAAGCAATGTGACATATGTCAATGATGTTAGAGTTGTACTTGTGTAAATCTTATGGAACTGTATGGTTCATATGATTGGTTGTGTCAGTGTGAGTTAGCCTATATCTTGGGGTTGATGGTCTTGTATAGAATTCCTTGTTACTATCTCCTAGCACAAGGGGTGAGCCTTCGGGTATCACATGGTTGGGTGGAACGTGCACCTTAATCCGTTGGGTTGTCTTCTTGTTCGTGTGGATGATATTTCCTGTTGGAGAGCTCGTGGGATCCAGTTCCTTTTCTTGCTTTATTCATTTCAGTTATTATTGTAATTTTATTACCCCTCATTTGTATCGAGGTGGAATTGTGTAATATGTAATCATACTTATTGGAGTTACCTCATTCGGAGAATGAGAGTTGTAATCTTATTGTCAAATTATGTTATTGAAATCATGTGGTATATCTTATTCTTTGATGTGATTTATCATGTATGGAATGTTTACGTTCTTAATTTATTAAGTAATTAAATGTGATATTTTCAATTCATGTTTCTTGTTTGGGTTTTAAGTAATCTCAGTCTCATAACCTTAGAGGTTGTTGGCAATGGATAGTGATCTTGCATGTTAATTGTACTTAAACAAACAAAAAAAATTTAATACGTTTGAGTAGTTAATTGCAACTTCCTCTAGGGTTGTGTGGCGGGGCATTACACTTCTAAACCTCCAAGTGATGATCCCATTTTCATGACTGCACTGTGGGGGGACTAGCATGACTTGTGACTCTTACAACTTATATTTGCTGAAAATAGTTAGAAAATACCACATGCGCATTGTGAACATGTTGGTTCATCATTTACATTGTAACTAAAAGTTGAGAGTAACTTTCTAAAACAATATTGTACGAGGATTGTGAAGATGTTTGGAAGCTTTCATATGTCTATTATTTGTTGTAATATAAATTTATGGGCTTCACTGTGAATGGTATTAGGCCTGAAAGAAAAGGGCTTTTGGCAAATACCATAAATTATATAAAAATATTTCTAGATTCAACTGTGTCTGTTTATTTGTATCAATGTTTTGAATCACACTTAGTGAAGATACCGTAAATCTGTATTTGTACAAATGAAACAATAAATATTTGACTCATCCTCAGCATTTCCTGAGCAGAAGAATAGATGCCTTATTTACAACCAATGTATATCATACAATTAAGGAATACAATTATGTATAAATATTGCTTTTGGACTCATCCTCATGCAATGTAAATGCATTGAAAAAGTTGTTGCAATTGACTGAACCACATAAACTCTTTTACTTTTAAAATTCACTACAGCTTGCACACTCAACGATAAAATTTTAGCATATGCATTTCCCTTATTTGTTAATACTTTCTCTTGATCTGTCCATTTTTTAAACATCTACTTATTTCTTCAACCAAAAAGTTTGAAAGAAGACAAAAAAATCACAAGAGCTTTGATTTTCTTGCACAATTATTGAATTCCATCATTTGGATGCATGAGATGGGCCATGAGTCCTGCAAAAAACATTAATGTATAGGAGACATGAAATTTAAAATAGCTCAGAAATAATGCTTAAGAATTAAAGGGGTGATAGAAGTTAATTAATATATTTTAGTAATTGATATTGTGGAGCAGCTGACGTTGATAGTATTTGCTTGTTTAAATCTAATACTTTTTCAAATTCCCAATTCTAAAGTGTTATACACAAAATAGTGCAAATCTTTTGAATTTACTATTTAAATATAAAATAACATTGGAAATAGCAGTTGCTAATACTAACCACTCAAGTTTTGTTGAGAGTTGTCAAGAGAAGAAGTAATTTTATGCATACTCAACTAACAATTTGGAATTCATAATCTGCAACTTGTTGATTCAAAGAACATCGGAAATATAGAACAACTGCTAATACTAACCACTAGGATTTTGTCAGGGGCTGTCAAGAGAAGTAATTTTATTCATACTCAACTAATAGTTTGGAATTCAGATAGCAGTTTTCAAAACATGATCTAATTGGAAGAGTTCTAACTCTTACAATACTTTGTCTGCAGCAAAGAAGGGCAGGGGATCAGGTGATATCTACCTCAAAAATATCTACCTCAAAAAAGTTCTGCACCATATGCAATTTTGATTGCTCTTTACAGGTGAGATGTTGTCAACTCACATATTGTAACTAGATGGTTTAGGAACAGTTTAATGTTTAAAATTTACTTTTCCTATTGTGACATGTCTTGAAAAGTAGTGTGGGAAGAGATTGGCAGTACACAATCTCAATTAGCTTTTTATGGATATGATTTTTTGTGTGGTCAATAGGGGAACTCAAAATGAAAAGGAGTATATGTTGAAGCAGGAACTTATTGATGAAGATGAAGCTAGTGGGCTTTCCAGAATGGCCATTGGGTGACTTTGTTGACCTTCCCCTCATTGATATTTATTCTTAAGTTTCATGTATCTATGTTGTAGTATTAATAGAGAAGGGGGTGTTGATATTTATTCATTTTAATCTTAATGTTCAGCATCTACCACCAGGTCATCAAAGAGTAGTGCATTTCCTAGACGATTTGGGAACCCAGCCAAATAATGGTATTCTAGGTGGAGCTCGATGAAGACATTGATATCAAAAGGACTAGATGTGAAGTCAAGTTGTCCAGCAAAGTAAGCAACTGAATTTGACAAATCCAGATTCTTAATGTTGGTTGGGTACATTTTCAAATTTTTCTCAAATGTATTTGGCAAGTCAGATGCTTACTGTTGGCTGAGTACATTTCCTCGTTTCTCTGAGTTCATGCAAATCTATTTTTTATGATCATTTAATGTGGTGCAAAGTTTTGTATGTTATGATTTCTAAGATGAAATGTTTTACAAGTGTGTTGGTAGTTATATGTCAGGAACATTATTGTCTGTGGTGTTAGATTCAGGTATGAAGTCTAGGAGAAGGAAAACTAAACAAAAACATAGAAACCAACATGAAAGGCATTGTGGACAAATAAATTATTTTTTGTTGTTATAGCCATTTAAGTTCACATGGTGATACAATAGGAAAACATTCAACAAACTGGTCAATTCAAAAGATGATATAAACTGTTATGTTTTTTGTGTTTTGAATTGCTCACAAGCTTTTTTAATTGATTTTTGATTTTTCTCAATAAGGTTCAAGATACAATTTTGAGACACTTCTACATATCAACATTTGTATATATTTTTATTAGTTTGAACTTTGTATTAATCTTTGAGAAAATATATAGATGTTTTTGTAACCTCTAAAAATTATATTACTTAAAACATCCTCAACAGTGTTCTATCCGTGACTTTTAAATTTTAATGATAGAAGAATGCCTTTGTTTCAAGTTATTTTCTTCCATGTAGATAGTTTCCAGTTTATGAGCCTAAAGTTAGTTAAATGATTCTAGCTTGATACCACCATTTCCAGAATCATAAAAATTCAATGCAAATGTCAATGAGATCCAACCATTGAATGACCAGCACAAGTGATTCTTGAGGAATCCACATTGCAGCATACATCAGCATACAAAGCTTGCTTGATTTATTAATTAAATTAAAGCTACAAAAAAACATAGCTACTTAAGAAGGTAGCCAAATCGAACCTATCAAGAAATAGTTATATTGATATTGTCATAACCAAATCTAATTAATTGTGTAAAACAAATTGTAACTTCCGACAATCCACCCTAAAATTGCAACCAATAGGTTGTGGTTCACAAGTATGCTTTGAGGAAATATATATCCATATCCATATCCATAATTGTGTTGGATTCTAGACAATTAGGTCTGGTGAGATATCAGCCATGCATTTGAAACTACTTTTTCAGTGAGTTTGCCATATTCAGCTAAATGTTTTGACAATTGAAGCTTTTACACTATTTGCATTTATCTGTCCTAAGAATGGATAGAATAATGAAGAGAATACCCTTAAGTTGTAATCAAACTGCTAGTTTAGGGGCTAGGAGAAGTATTTTATTAACATACTACCCATTCTTCAGATATTATTCTTAGCTTTATCTAATATAGGGTTCTTAGCTTTCTTCCAAATTAAGACATGAAACTTTTCACAATAGTTTATTTTGTATCTTTATCTTCAGTGGGACTATTATTGAAACTGTTATTATATTATGTTATTGTTATCTTACTTTATTAAGAAGGGATAAGTGTTTATGTAAATAAGCTTGTACAATGGTTCAAGAAGCTTACGAAGCTTTTGCAGAACCTATTTTACAAGGTAATTTGATGGAGACTAATTTTCTTGACCAAGTACACCACCCATGTTGCCTTGAATATTTTGGTCCCAAGCTTGTCCCCGTACATTCTCAGGAATCATCATAGTGTTGTTATCTTATGTATTGGTTGGAATAACAATGAGGGTTTCTAGTTTCTCAATTTAATGATGTCCAACTTGAGTCTAGAATTTTCAAATTTATGTTTCAAAAACTTTTGTTTTTCAAAAAAAATCAAATAAATTTTGCTTTCAGAATTTCAAATTTTGTCCACTTTCAATTTTGGCTTTCAATAGAAACATAACATAAGTATCAGATAATTTTGGAGCGTTAAAGACTGCCATCAATCTTTTTTCTTAAGTGTTTACATGTGAGAAAACTCCAACTAAAAAAATTCTTCAAGTAGTAGGTTGTTTCCATTAAACCAACATGTAAATAACAGAGCATTAGAAGCAAAAATTCCATTTACTTGCAAATATCATATAGCTGAGAAAAGAAAAATTATTACTACCAAATAAGCTACATATAAAATATGGCACAAAAGGAAGATACCTTTGGCCCTGACTGCATTATCTATCATTGTCAAGTGCATCTCCATATCTAAAACCTGCATCCAACAAACATGTTTCCTTTAGTTGCTTAAACGCAAACATAACTTACCTATTCCTAAATTGTAAATGATATAGTCACCATCACTACCACTCCATGTATGCTTAGCTTCCCTCCAAGTACAAGAGAAGAAATTGCATCAAGACTTGCAGCCTGCCAACATTAAGGTTAAGCATAACCCAGAAGGCTCATGGATAGAATGAATAGAATGCTTCAATAATTCAAAAACACTTCAACAAACAAGTTACAGATGGATAATTGCAGCAAGAGGTAGAGCAAGAATTACTTTGCATGTAGAAACTCAAATGAATCCCAAGACATTCTCACCTCAATTTTTCAAACTAATATGTTTATTTTTTTTATTTCGCGGCATGAAGACAAAAAAATAGTCAAGGAAAAATACAATGGGTTTAAGACAGTTATGGATATCAACATTCAACATAAAGAAAATGCAGATCACTAAGCTAGACTATTTCCTTGATTTCAAAAGCACATTAACAAATAACAGATCTCTTTTGGAGTCAATTTATTATGACATAGTGCCTTATGTACTTTGATACTTCTAAAATGATTTCTTTGGTTGTCTTTTGTTATCAAAATAGGAATCTTGTCCTCTGATGAAGAAAACTGCACTAGGTGACAACATTCAGACCAGACAATAACAACAGCCATCAATGATTTATAGAGTAAATGAAAGTAGCAGACTTAAGAACATAAATGAATACCAATCATGTTCAGAAGATAAAGTTTTATTCTCATTCATTCACATATATGCAATAAGTACATCAATTACATAACAGTGGTCGTCGACTACGACCAACAAGTACATATAAATAGTAGACTGATGTTGGTTAAGACTACCAACTCTCGGTAACTACCAACCAACTACAACCACCGTCAGGGACTAATATGTAAATACAAAACATAACTATTTATTTATTTACTTATTATCTTGGCTGACTATAACATGTTCAATTAACTTTCGGCTGACTACAAGGGAAAGATAAATCAATTGAAGCTAGGGAGATAACAAACATCTTAACTTATGCCTCCTTTCCTTTCATTTGAGCCTTGGTATAATTTTTTGTCTATCTTACAGTAAGAAGGTGCTCTAATTTGAACCAAATGGATATGATAATTCTTATACAATACTAGAACCATAGAGCAGTAAATACACATAAGCCCACAAAGACTAAACACCATAACAAGATATTGAACCGTTTAAAGGAATCTATAAGAAATAAGGTAACATGTGAACAGTAAATCAAAATATGTGGTCATTCACCAAGCATTTATCTACCATAGATCTGAGTGCATCAAATTTCCAAAGGATTGCTTGTTTCAGATTTATCTTGGGTCTTCAGAACATGCTAATAAATGGCAACATAAAAAATAGGGACAATGAATTTCAAAATATTGAAACATCTTAGGAACAAATACTACTCTTGACAACAATAACATAGATGGAAAACATAGCCCACCCATGATGTCAAGTTCCAATAAAGAATAGTATGGTTACAATAAAGAACTAGGCCAAAATGTACCCTTGTTTGATGGCTCTAGCAAAGAAACCAAATCAAGACTTCATGCAACTCTAGAAATTGAATAGTCATTAAGTATCTACAACGCATTGAGCATCAACAAAATTTGAGCATTAATGAATGCAATCTAATCGGTGACTGTGATGAGCCCAACTGGCTCCAAACTCAAACCCCTGTATTTTGCTTGTCTTTTTGTGTTTTTTAGTTTTTTAGAGAAATTTCTAGAGAGAAGTAGAAGGGGTGTTTGCACATTTTTGCTCATAAAACTCAATCTAAGCTAAAATTGACAAAATGAAAGTGCAGAAGGTATTAAATTACTGTAACAAAGAGAATACATATGATAGACATACCCGAAATGCTCCAAATTATTTAATTAAGAAAATATTCTAGTTTGCCAGCCAAGAATGGTGAAAACTGGCAGAATTAGATGCCAGAGCTACATATCTAACTTCTCCCTAGCAGAAACTGGATACAGTCAGCAGTGAAGGATGGACGCCAAGTATGGAACACTGTCTGAAGCAAAAAGGAAGGCGGTTTTGCAAGTTACATCACACGCCTAGACTCTAGGAGGACATTTTTGCAAGGCTGGAAAGTACGGCCCAAGCAAGAACATTGAAGTATGAGCGCTGAAAGTTGTAGAAACCTGAAGATGATGCCCTGAAGCTGAAACCCTCTGTTCTTTATTTTAAAATATTGAAAACTACACAGAAAATACTCATTGAAGCACTGTAGAACTCCTGAATTGAAGCTCCTATTGTTGCAATCATTCAACTGATCTTTCACAGTCTCACAATCACAAATCTATGAAGAATTGTTGCTCTTTAGAGATAAACTATCCTGAAACCCTTGTCTCAGAGAAAACCAAGCTCAAGCCAAGCCAAAGAAGAAAATATCAAATAATCAATGAATGAGTTCAATTTTTCCCTTTGGTTGCTTATAAACCCCAAAAGGAAAGCATTCCTAAAAGTGGCATCACTTTTCACTTAAAATACATTAAAAATGTATTTTATTCTTTTTCAATAGTCAACATATTAAAAAGTGAGTGCTCCTTTTAGTAAAGTGTTTTATTTTTTTCACTTAAATAAATTTAAGTGAATTCTTTATTATAAAGTCAAATCAAATTTATAATATTCCATTAAATAAAGTTAAAACACTTCAATTTCACAAGAATATTAATATCTCGCTCATAACCTGCCGTATTGACGTGCTGTCAGAAGTTGTCAATCATTGAACTGCCAAGGCCTCCTATGAGCCAATCATTGAAGTCAAGGATGGAAATGACAAAACCCACCAAATAAAGCCACTGACCCTCTAACCAAATCCTGTTAGCCTACAAGGGTCTAAGTAATAGGCTAACCATCACCAAACAAGATCACACTGAAAAAGGGGACATTACAGTCTGCCCTCCCTGAAATTGCTTGTTCGTAAGCAATCTCAATAGCAAGGAATCAACCACTCCACCAAGATCCCAAGGATAGTGTCGTATAATGTCCCTGCTATCACCAATTGTCTTCTGCTGCTCAACACTGATCTCAACTTCACCATGCCAGAAGTGGTGAAGCCAACGCATGGGACTCATCCAAATGGTAGTGTTGAACCTATCAATAGTCAGGTCCCAATGCAAACCAAACTCACATCCATCTGCTCTGAGGAGATAGGAATAACTAGAAGTGCCTGCAACACCATAACAATCTCCACCCTCTGCTGACTTCCTATAGGTGTGCGGTCTATCCCTCATAGTTGCTAAATGATGTGTGATCGCTCCTTTTAGGTTGCTGATATGAAACAGAACAGCACCCTCCAAACTGTAAGGCCAACCTATGGAGATGCAAAAGATACCAATAGGTTCATAGGATGATAGAGTATCATCCCTATACCGCTTTCTCATGACGAGGAAATATTGGAACTCTCCTCGAGACTCCTGTGTAGCAATGACCCTAGTGGCTGGTCCACTAAGTGTGTGAGCTTTTATCAGAGGTAACTCAAAAGACACAAGATGCATGTTGTGTATACTAAAAGAATTTCTTGAATCCCACACAGCTGCATATTCTTCATTTTGGCTTATCTCAAAACATTCCTCCTTTGCATGCTCTACATCTACACATTCCTTCCTTGGAAGAATTAGAGATTGAAGATGTGACTCTCTTTGTTTCTTTGCTCGATCGAGTTGGTTGCAACGTTCCTTAACTTCCTGCAAATGTTGTTTTGCATTGGGAGCCAACATATTTTCCTTTTTAGCTCTTTGTAGCCACCCATTACACAAAACTTGTGTTTGGCTCACATCTCCTAAGGTCTAATATACAAAATCAGACTTGTTGTGACTTGAATCAACAATGCATTCCTCATTAATGACACCCTCATCTAGCGTGCCAATAGTAGGAGAACCTTCCACACTATTTTCTAAACTTTCCATGACTTTCAAATCATCATTTTGCTCAAGTGAAAGGCTATTGTCTTGAACATCAGACTTGTTATCACATCTGATAACAACTTCTTGAGCATTGAAAGTGTCAACATTTTGGGTTTTCGCTTCATGATATACAATTCCCTTATCATTCACCACTTCAATTTCAATCCCATGTCCACCTGTAGGTTGAAGATCATGATATGCTGATTGATCCCTTTTTAACCCCAACACACCAAAGAAACTCAATTTCTTTTTGTTTTGTGATGAGCTTTGTCTTGAAATGGAGTCTTCAGACTACTGCAAGCTACAAGCTAATCTTTGTTGTGAAGGCATAGGTTTCTGCTGAATATTATTTGAAATGCTCTCTACATTTTGTTGCTCGCATTTCTTTGATTTGCTTCATTGCTTATTAGAAACCATCTGATGCTCAATATATTGTTCAAAGTCTAGGCGATCTTTTATCTTATCTGGAAATGCTATATATTCCTCATAAGTAGCCATTACTTCATCAACAAATTTAGAAGCCATGATAACCACTTTGCTATTCAACCCCTATGTGAGTAGTACTTGTCAAACCTGTTCTGATGTGACCGCATAGAAACTATTAACCCTTCAGGCTGCCAGGATCAGAGCTCTGATACCACTGTGATGAGCCCAACTGGCTCCAAACTCAAACCCCTATATTTTGCTTATCTTTTTGTGTTTTTTAGTTTTTTAGAGAAATTTCTAGAGAGAAGTAGAAGGGGTGTTTGCACATTTTTTCTCATAAAACTCAAATCTGAGCTAAAATTGACAAAATGAAAGTGCAGAAGGTATTAAATTACTGTAACAAAGAGAATACATATGATAGACATACCCGAAATGCTCCAGATTATTTAATTAAGAAAATATTCTAGTTTGCCAGCCAAGAATGGTGAAAACTGGCAAAATTGGACACCAGAGCTACAGATCTGACTTCTCCCCAGCAGAAACTGGATACAGTCAGCAGTGAAGGATGGACGCCAAGTATGGAACACTGTCTGAAGCAAAAAAGAAGGCATTTTTGCAAGTTACATCACATGCCTAGCCTCCAGAAGGACGTTTTTGCAAGGCTAGAAAGTACGGCCCAAGCAAGAACATTGAAGTATGAGCACTGAAAGTTGCAGAAACCTGAAGATGGCGCCCTGAAGTTGAAACGCTTTGTTCTTTATTGTAAAATACTAGAAACTACATAGAAAATCCTCATTGAAGCACTGTAGAACTCCTGAATTGAAGCTCATGTTGTTGCAATCATTCAACTGATCTTTCACAGTCTCACAATCACAGATCTGTGAAGAATTGTTGCTCTTCAAAGATAAACTATCCTGAAACCCTTGTCTCAGAGAAAACCAAGCTCAAGCCAAGCCAAAGAAGAAAATATCAAATAATCAATGAATGAGTTCAATTTTTCTCTTTGGTTGCTTATAAACCCCAAAAGGCACGCATTCCTAAAAGTGGCATCACTTTTCACTTAAAATGCATTAAAAATGTATTTTATTCTTTTTCAATAGTCAACATATTAAAAAGTGAGCACTCCTTTTAGTAAAGTGTTTTATTTTTTTCACTTAAATAAATTTAAGTGAATTCTTTATTATAAAGTCAAATCAACTTTATAATATTCCACTAAATAAAGTTAAAACACTTCAATTTCATGAGAATATTAATATCTCGCTCATAACCTGTCATATTGACGTGTCGTCAGAAGCTGTCAATCACTGAACTGCCAAGGCCTCCTATGAGCCAATCATTGAAGTCAAAGGATGGAAACGACAAAACCCACCAAATAAGGCCACTGACCCTCTAACCAAATCATGTTAGCCTACAAGGATCTAAGTAATAGGCTAACCATCACCAAACAAGATCACACTGAAAAAGGGGACATTACAGTGACAGGGCACAGGTACACACTGTACATCGCAGATGTATATAATAAATTAAATTTATTTTTCAAAACCTACTAGAAATGCTCCATATGGTCATATGCATTTGACATTTACCTAGACAGCCAATGCACATTCACTAATTCATCTAGCATATCAACAAGTGTATCACACAAGCTGCATAACATCATACTAAAGTATTCAGACATTAACCTTGGAGAAACATTCCTCTGGTCTGAGAAGAGCATTCACAAGCATGTCTCATCAATCATCACCAACATTAAGATACACACAGACACAATGGGGTAAATCCTTGAATATATGACAAAATTATGCACTGACAAACTGCTTGGTAAGATAATGTGGCCATTCTATCAGACCAGTAGTAAGTCAGAGCCCATTCAATGATCTAAAGACTAAAATGTTGGAAAGAGAATGCAAGCATGCCCTTATTATTTGAATATTGCTTTGAGTACTACAATAAGTATAATGAGACCTCCATTCATAATTTGTAGCACAAAGTATCAAGACAAGCCAAAAAAGGATTATCAAGCATCAAGTGTTTAGTACTTAGGCTCGGATATTTTATTTGTCGTAATTAAAAGTAAAAATCCCTAGTTCAATCAACATCATTGAGAGATAAGTTTGATATTGTTATCTCCATTTTGTCTCTATAAAAAATTAGATTAACCTTGTAGCCTACAATACTTTGAATTTCATACAACAGAATCAAGCATTCCTCTGGTATATGAAGAGCATTAACAAGCATGTCTCCATTAATCATTGCCATCATTAAGATAAACAAAACTATTGGGATTAATCCATCGAATATATGACAAAATAAAGAGTGATTGTTTGATTTGTTAACAAATCAAAATTATGCAATAACAAACTGCTCAGTAAGATAACACAGACATTCTATCTGACCAGTAGAAAGTCAAGATCTATTTTAATGGTCTAAAGACTAAAACATTGGAAAGAGAAATTTTCCAATATGAACTTTTTTATTTAAACATTGAATTTGAATACTACCACTACCAAAAGTGATATGAGATCTTTGTGTAGAATTTGTAGCACAAAGTAGCAAGATAAGTCAGAGAAAGAAAACTGGTCAGATCCACTGAGTTACATCATGATAGGCATTATCAAGCATCAAGTGTTTAGTAGTTACGGTTTGAATGCTCTATTTCTTGAAATTTAACAAAAAACCTAGATTCAATCAACATTGTTGGGAGATAAGGTTGATATTGTTAGCTCTATTCCATCTCTATACCAAATCAGAGTAATCATTGTAGCCTACAAGACTTCATTCAACATAATCAAACAAATAATCATTATCAACAGAGCCATACAACATATCGTTTGTCAATATTACTAGATGTGAATAACCAAATAAAAAAAGAATGATAATTGAGGTGACATACTAGTTACTACCATTATTCAGATTTATTGAACATTGAAAAGGAACAACTCTCAAAGTAGACAATAATACAAGTACTAGAATCAAAATGAGGAAACTCCATTATTGCTACTTGCATTTTTTAATACAATTATCAATTTTCTAGTAATCTATCTTCATCATGCATCACCTCCTCCTCCATTCTTATACACATAACTTTCTATTTGCAAATCTTGACAAGTTCTAACTATTGTCTAACTAACTTTGTGTTTTCTCCTTTTCCTAAGCTAAACTAACAAACCCATATGTTCTAGACAAATCTATATTGTTACATTGTTCACACCTTTTACAAATACTTTCATGCTCAAAGAAGGTAGAGAAATTGGTATAAATTCATAGTGGCTTTACACATTTATCATATGTATGATAGACACTAGATGTGCAATGCTTTCTGTAAAAGAGGGACCAACTTAACTGATGACTAAATTAGAAAATAAAACTAGAAACTCTTTCTTAAGTTGCTTCTAACTATGCAACTTACAAATTGTTAAACTTTCCAGCACTTGAGAAATGAGTACTTGAAGAGTATCTTGACCAATGACTTAGAGAATGCAGTCAGCAAGGATGACTTTGATGTTGGCCTAGGATACACTGGTTCTGGTTCTTGAGTGTTGTGTAATTTAGTGCATTTTTTTGTTGCCAATTTTTTAGCTTAGTTTAAGTCCTAAAAATTTTGTATACACACATGTATACATGTATTAGACCCTATATTTTGGGGTACCTTCTTTTAGGAATCATGATATATTTTCCTTCATCATTTCCTTTGAATCTTGATCTGAGGAGCTCAGTGTGGAGCAATGTAAATTCAAAGTTACAGAATTTTGACACATGGACATCACATGCACCTACACCCTTATATAATCTAATTTGGAATATGGCATATATGTCCATGGACACACCCACATACCCTAGCAATTATGGAATTTTCAATTCAGTATATAGTACATATTAGTTTAGTGTTCCATTTGTAATATACAAGTCAATGAATATTAAATTGGGGTTAATCAACTACTCTTGGACAATTGGTCTTTGTTTTCTGGTAGTAGGGCTTTCTTTTGTGTACCTTCATTAAGGGATTGGCACTAAATAACCATTGATAAAAATTTATTTAGTATGTTTTTCTGGAATAGGTGTTGTAAAAATCAGAAAAAAAGTAAAGTGATAAAAATTATGTTCCATGTGTAGGTATAGAAGAAGGGAAAGTAATAGGAAAGGAGTGCCTGGAAAGGTCAAGCTTACTCAACGATGGAGCTCCTCAAATATGCAGTCAACAGATTACAGATGTGGCTTCTAGTGTAAAGGGTGTTTGTAATGGAACATCATCATTGCCCAAGCATAGGGAAGAAGATAGATTCAAATATTGAGCACCTTAAGATTATGTGATTAAATACAATTATGAACTATATAATTCAATTAAGCAACATTGGCAAAGGAAAGAACGCCTACATTTGAACGAATATTTTAAAAGAAAATTGCATTGTTTTGTCAAAATTTTGACAAAAGTAACTGACGAACCACCAAAAATGTTCAACAAATTTTCTATACTTGCGACGAAATTTTTGTCATAATGACTTTCCCATATCGTCGAAATTGTGATGAACTTCTGGTGTTGTTTCAACACTTTGGAAGAGTCATGCCAATTGTGTTGTGGTTATTTTTCGTTAGAATATCAATGAAGTTTTTGTTGGACTATTGACAAAAAAAAAATTGATATTCTGATGAACACCATATCCATTTTCCGTGGTGATGACCGATGATGTTGGGTCATGGTTTCGACATTTAAAAGTTGGTTAGGAAAGCGACAAAAAAATAGCAACAAAAATTATTTGAGTGTTTCGTCAGTATTCTGACAATAGTTTCTCAATATTTCAACAAACTTTTGTCAGAAATTGGATTCAAATACAGTAGTGTGCACTATCATGAGGGACACTTGATTCACAAATCTATAGGTTCTTTTGGTTGGTTGAGGAGGCCACAGTGGGAGACAAAATGGAATTTCAAACAATTAGAGATTCTTCAAAGATGCATTCAGTTCAAAGCACATATGTGAGTGCATGAACCATATGGACATGAGAGATGGCTTGTTTTTTGTTATAATTGTATTTAGTGTGATTGGGATCAGTGTGAATCAAGTGAATGGTTAGATACATGGATTCTATAGTACCTAACGCCTTTATATGTATTACAATCCTCATTACAAGATGTAATGGAAAGTTCACTTGACTACGATCATCTTTCAGATCTTGTGCAGCCAGGACATGTCTATGCAGTTGTAGCACCACAAGGGAATGAAGAGGGATCAGACTATTGGTTGGCACAATGTGTACAAGGAAAGAAAAAGCTAACACAACCAATGACAAATGATGATGGCTTCATGTATCCTATAGGTTTAGTTTTGTTTCTCAAACTTGGTTGCATTACCATTTCACCATCATTTAGGTTGTTTACAATAATATAGATTTGTTATTCTAAGTATATTTAGATGTTAATAAAAAGTTATGATCACACAGGTTCAGTTGTTGTTTTCAGAACTTGGTTGTGAACATATATGATTAGAAAGAATGATGTACCTACATTTGAAGACTATGAGAAACACAAAACCATTCTAATGTATTTGCACCTTGTTATAGCAACAAATGTTAAGTTATTGAGACATCATGCTAGACCAAAAACAAAAAAACTATGGACAATTAGTAATGTTGATCATGAAGCATTACTGGAAAATTTGAAGGTAAGAGATGACCCTATAGGGACACTTGAGTAGCAGATCATTTGTTGTATGAAACAAGTATGATATTATTCATCACATTTTTATATTGTTTATCTACTAAGGTTCATTATTTAGGTTGTTTAGAATAATCAAGATTGGTTATTCTAAGCATCTTTTATAGTTTGCATTACCAATTCATCATCATTGAGGTTGTTTAGAATAATATAGATTTGTTAGTCTAAGCATTTTTTCTATTGTGACAATATAGATATCTCATTTGAAGTATATTGTGATGTTCCTAGCATGATAGATCATGGACCTATTGCAACAGTAGCCAACTATGATCCTTTGGGAGAGGTATGAGAATATTAGAATCATACAGATTGGTTATTCTAAGCATATTTTATAGTTTTTATTACCATTTCATCATCATTCAGGTTGTTAGAATAATATAGATTTGTTAGTCTAAGCATATTTTCTATTGTGACAATATATATTTATCATTTGAAGTATATTGTGATGTTCCTAGCATAATAGATCATGGACCTGCTGCAACAATAGCCAACTCTGATCCTTTGGGAGAGGTATGTGAGAGATTAGAATAATATAGATTGGTTATTCTAAGCATCTTTTATAGTTTGCTTTACCATTTCATCATCAATTAGGTCATTTAGAATAATATAGATTTGTTATTCTAAGCATCTTTTCTATTGTATGTAGTTTGACTGCTACCTTAATGGTTTGTACAGGTGTTTCACTCCAGAACATCAAAATGTTGCTCTTGTGGAAGACTGTGTCAACCGCGAAGGAAATGCGAGCTCTATTTCCTTCCCCTACTGGGAAATGACTATGCATTAGGGTCATTTTTTGTATGCCTATGTGGAATTTTGTAAATCCTATATTTGATAGCAATTATTGAATGATAATATCATGCATATCATGTACACTTTACGTGTATTCAAGTGTATACAAATTATTTGTATACTTTTTCACTTATGAGTATTGTAATGTATACTTTACAACCTAAATGTTTTAATGTGTATACTTTCTATTGATGTATGTAGTTCATGACTTAAGTGTATTTGAGTAAATGAATCACTTTTTCACTTACTAACAAGGAACAAAACAAACCCTAAACCCCTTTGCACCTTTACATCACATCCATCTAACCCTTTTTCCATCAACTGAAAACTAATCATCATAGGAAAATGCCTCCAAGATAGAAAAAATGGAGAGAGGTTATTGTAGAGGTTTCCAACATGATCCCATAGCCTCAGACGAAGAGTCTATAGGCATCACGATTTCTGAGAAATAGAGATTCAAATATTGTCGTATTTTAGCACTTTGGACTTTTAAGGGAAATCGTCGGTCCAATGTAACTCAGAGTGATTCGGCATATTTGGGTGAAAAATAGGACCATCCCTAGCATACACGTACCCATCTTAATGTGTTGGAATAGTTTTTTTGGTCCTACGAGTTGCAGAACGAAAGTTGCACCACTTTGCAACTTTACACTGCTTACATCTGACAACTCTGTCCATCAATTGAAAAACTCATCACCACGGGAAAATGCCTCCAAGATAGAAAAAACTGAGAGATTTTATTGTAGAGGGTCCCAACATGATCCTATAGCCTCAAATGGAGAGTCTGTAGGCATCATATTTTTTGAGAAATAGAGATTCAAAGATTGTTGTCTTTTAGCACTTTGGACTCTTAAGGGAAATCGCCGGTCTAATGTAGCTCGGAGTGATTCGGCATATTTGGGTACAAAAGAGGACCATCCCTAGTGTAAACGTACCCATCTGGATGTGTTGGAATAGTCTATTTGGTCCTACGAGTTGCGAAATGAAAGTTGCACCACTTTGCAATTTTACACTGCTTGCATTTGACAACATTTTCCTCAACTGAAAAACTCATCACTGCAAGAAAATTTTTCTAAGATAGTAAAAACCAAGAGAGGTTATTGTAGAGGGTCCCAACAAGATCCCATAGCCTCAAATGGAGAGTTTTTAGGCATCACGTTTTTTGAGAAATATCCCTTCAAATATTGCTACCTTTTAGCACTTTGGACTCAAGGGAAATCGTCGATCCAATGTAGCTCAGAGTGATTCAGTGTATTTGGGTACAAAAGAGGACCATCCCTAGTGTAAACATACCCATCTAGACATGTTGGAATATATTTTTTGGTCCTGCAAGTTGTAGAACGAAAGTTGCAACACTTTGCAACTTTACACTACTTGCATTTGACAACTTTTTTCCTCAACTAAAACTCGTCACCGTGGGAAAATGCCTCTGAGATAGAAAAAACTGAGAGATTTTATTGTAGAGGGTCCCAACACAATCCCATATCCTCAAACGGAATGTCTTTAGGTGCCACGGTTTCTAAGAAATATCTCTTCAAAGATTGTTGTCTTTTAGCACTTTGGACTCTTAAGGGAAATTGTCGGTCCAATGTAGCTTGGAGTGATTCAGCATATTTGGGTGAAAAAGAGGACCATCCTTAGCATAAACATACACATCCAGACGTGTTGGAATAGTCTGTTTAGTCCTACGAGTTGCAGAACGAAAGTTGTACCACTTTGCAACTTTACACTGCTTGCATCTGACAACTTTTTCCTCAACTAAAAACTCGTCACTGTGAGAAAATGCCTCTAAGATAGCAAAAACTGAGAGAGGTTATTGTAGATGGTCCCAACACGATCCCATAGCCTCATACAGAGAGTCTGTAGGCATCACAATTTCTGAGAAATAGCCCTTCAAAGATTGTTTCTTTTTAGCACTTTGGACTCTTAAGGGAAATCATCGATCCAATGTAACTCGAAGTGATTCGGTGTATTTGGGTGCAAAAGAGGACTATCCCTAGTGTAAACGTACCCATCCAGATGTGTTGGAATAGTTTGTTTGGTCCTACAAGTTGTAGAATGAAATTTGCACAACTTTGCAATTTTACACTGCTTGCATCTGACAACTTTTTCCTCAACTAAAAACTCATCACCGTGGGAAAATGCCTCCAAGATAGAAAAAACCAAGAGAGGTTATTGTATAGGGTCCCAACACAATCCCATAGCCTTAGATGGAGAGTTTTTAGGCATCACAGTTTCTAAAAAATATCCCTTCAAAGATTGTTGTCTTTTAGCACTTTGGACTCTTAAGGGAAATCATCTATCCAATGTAGCTCAAAGTGATTCGGCATATTTGGATGCAAAAGAGGACCATCCTTAGCGTAAACGTACCCATTCAGACATGTTGGAACAGTTTGTTTGGTCCTACAAGTTGTAGAATAAAAGTTGCACCACTTTGCAACTTTACACTACTTGTTAAAATTGTAACTTATTGTCAAATAATGGAAGTTTAAGAGTCATCTTGTTGTAGTTCATTGGAAAATAGTTGGAAGTTGTTTTTTCATGGCCCAATTAGGTAGGAGTTAGATGTTAGAAGGGTTTGGGAGAGTAGAGGAGGTCAATTGAGGTTTGGGCATGATGCCCTAGATGCGAAAAGTGTGGTTTTTAAGTGAAATTGGGAGGCTTAAGGGTGGTCATGATTGAAATCTATTGGGGAAGCAATTTCTAAAGGTGTATTAAGAATATGCAGACTTTTGGGTATGTGCAGGATCATCATGGAAAAAAAAGGCCCTTAAGTGGCAAAAAATTCAGAAAAATCAAAGTTAGGAAACTTGACGCTACTAGGTTTTTTTTTTTTTTTTTTAAATTACTCGGTGAAAATATGAAATTTCAATTCAGTAGTACTTAAATTTCATGAAAAAATAAGAAGTAGGTGTCTGTCTGACCACCCTAACCACAATAAAATGATAATATTTTTTTATAAGATTTTAGACATACGTAGAGGACTCATGTCCTGATGTGATGCATATTTTTTTATAACTTTTTTCCAAGTAAATAATTAATTATGAATTTTTTATTATAACTTTTAAAAATATAAAAACTCGTATGTCTAATCACCTTAACTTTGTCAAAACTTCATGAAATTCAATTTTTCTTTTTTTAATCCTATAGTATGTGAAGCATAGAATGTGATGCATGTTTTGGATTCCAAAAATGTGATACCGTTTGAAAGCTATAGATGTTTTTGAATCAACCTATCAATCAAGACTTTAGTCATAATTCAAATAGAAAATGAATAATAATTATTTATTAAATTCAAAGTAAAGCATAATTTATATTGGTGGAAAGCTGAGAATCGCCTTTAAAAACCCTTTTTATTTCATCAATTTTGGGTTAAAAAAAAGTCATCAACCACATACCCTACAAACACCCATCATATTGCCACTTTTTGGCCCCTCATGATCCTGCACATACCCTTGTATAAACTTATTTAAGGTGTTGTTTGAGTGAGATAAGTGTGTAAATGCATACTTTCAATAAACCCCCTTATAATCTAGGAAAAATGAGGGTTTCATGATTGAATTAGATGGAATTTACAAGGATGATAGTTGTGGAATTTGGATGTTTATAGCCTAGTGAGATACTATCCAAAGGAATCTTAGAGGGGCAGCAATTTTAGAGAGGAGTTATTTTGCAAATTTGGGCTAATTGGAGCCCTGTTCAGCGTAATAGTTCAATTTCAGTGGGGCTGTTCCAAAAAAAGCACATTAGGTTTTGAGATATGTTAAAGAGAAGGGTAATGGGTGTCTCTCACAACCTTTTGTTTTGTGGGTTTGAGTTGATTTTGTGAAGATATTGATTCTTACTCAAGATGATTTTATACCTTTGACATGTTATTATGCTTCAATGAACATTAAGTGATTGATTTTTATCAAGATGATTATATTACTTTCAAATGAACATTGTAACATGAAATGCATTTCATTAAGTTGTATCCACTTTTCATTAATTTTAACTTCTTTTGAAATAAAAATCAGTTGCACACTTCATTACACAAGTTTAAAAAACAAAATAATATCAAATGTAAATTCATTTAACAAAGCTTGAAATCATGGGTATTCTCAAAATGAGTGTTTGATAAAAATGTATTGGTAGACATGTATGAAAAATATGGTACAATAGAAAAGGAAATTCATTGTTTGAAAAATCTCCTCAAAGAAATAGATGGATTACCAATTGTAATTCATAAGCTCTATTAAAATGTTATTTCGTTAATCTATAACATATATTATCAATCATAACTTTAAAAAATTCTAAGATAATTATACATTCCATTTTGAAAATTCAAAGTAGAAAGACATGCACACGAGGAACAAATTAGATTGAATATCAATTCTTATATATCAAATTGTAGAATAATTGTGTTTGTGAATATACAAATTTGGCATATGCCTACTCAGAATAAGTTTTACAAGTTTTAAAAATTGTGGCATATATGCCATCTCAAGATCTACAAAACCCTAAGTACATGTCAATCTATATCATATCCTAATCCTATGTTGGACCATCCAAATCAGGCCTCCTCGAAGAAGTTAGATGCTTTGAAGTTTCTTGCACAATAACATTTCAAACCACAAATTAGATTATGTGAATGGTTGACAAGATAGATTAGTAAATAGAAACTTATATACCATCATTTATAAATTACAAATTTAACATCAAAATTAGTATACATGTACTATTATATCAATAATGCAATTCTCGTTTACCTCAAATATTTCTCTCTTTTCTGGAAGACGTTCTGCATATAATTGTCCCTTAGGATGATTAGGAGTCCTTGTATAAAGTAATGGTCTCTCACTCGTCTCAGTGTTGAGTTGAACAGAGGACTATAGAAGATAACATAAAAATGATACAAATTAACATATAATTGTTGAAAAATAATCATATCTACTAATCGCATATCTACTCCTATCTAAATGTAAATGATTTGCAATATAAATAAACACATACCTATTGTGATGCTATGACACTAAATGGGCTCATAGTGGATGGATCAACTAAGATGGTTTCCTATATAAAAAATGACAATAATGTAAATGCACATGCACATATAATTATAATGTCAAGAATAAAAAATATATATACATGTTGTGCAACTTCATCCAATGGATCAGACCCAGTCAACAAGGTTGTATAAGGACCCGGTTGCTGCATAAAAAGACAATATTACATTAGACTATCAATATATGTAGTACATGTATTTAAACATAATAAATTTCAAAGATTAACATCTAAAATAAAAATTTAAATAATTTACCGTGTACTAATTGTCTAAGGAAAATGAAATGGTAGTATGTGTAACCTACTGCACTTTTGACATCTACTCCTCTGTCAACAACTGTCAAAGATTCCAGCACATAAACATATATTAGTACAAATATCTTTCATAAAATATGAAAGAATTTACATAAAACACACTATGAAATTGCTTTAAGACTTATCGGTCCTCCCATATCATCCTTGGAAGTCAATGTCTCTCCTACAAATGCTCCACTCCATGCTCTATCAACTCCTACATCTAGCATATCATGAACCTCAAAGTTGGATGTGTCTATGGGAGCCTTAGTGGACCATTGGAGAGGACTAAAACATAAATTGTTGCATGTCATGCAACAATGAGGCACAAAAATATGTCCCAAAGAGGACGATGTACCATTGGGAGCTAATTGTTGTGTACCAGTGGGAGTTGTTGTAGCAGGTGCACCACCATCATGTTGGGATGTATTAGGTGCAGCACCATCGTGATGGGATGCACCGTCAAATGGTTGCACAACATGATGGCTATGTGTGACCAAATGATCACTCAACAAATGTAATGCATAAATGCTAAAAGTCCCTACATCTACAACAATCTCAGGGTAAGGCAGTGGAGTTGGAGCAAAAATAGGTGGAGGAGGACGAATTGGGGTGACTCAGCGTGCCCTAGGTCTATCCTGTGGCATCCCTCTGCCAACACCTTGGAAATCTCACATGTCAAAGTAATTGACATGTTTCCCTAGCACAAACTCAGCATATATTTTTTAGAGAAAATACCGAGGGACATCAAGATTGTTGTTGGGTGGTTTATCAAAATCTATCCACCAATGTCTCCAAAAATTATCTAATATGCCTTTATGGGTGCACCATTTAATTGAAAATTTTGGTTTTCGCACATTAACAGGTTGTCCAGTTCTTTGAACGATGAATAACGGGGCTAATTGGGCTTTCTCAATATCAAGAGCCTTCACCTCATTACATGATAACCCATCAGCATTAAATTATCTTTGTTCCTCTCACCACTGTGCAAATCTATTCAGTTGAGTTGCCAAAGTTTGAAAATTTAAAATGATTGTTTCCAAAGTGTTTTTCATGTCTGATAGTTCATCGAGTGTCTCATAGATTTGACATACTTTTCTTAATTGATCTAAATTTCTATGAATAGACTCGTGTATTGTTGGCATATTTTCATTTGGAAACAATGGTTGCGGTGGAGGATTTGGAGGGTATCCATTTTCTGCAGGATTAGGGTTTTCATTTTGTGCGAGGTTAAGGTTTTCATTTTGATCCATTTTAAACATGTTAATTGATAACAAAAAAATAAAATTAACAATAGTTTTAATGTAATAAAAAATCTATCAAATATACCCTATTTTTTACTAAAATTAAAAAAAAATGCAAAATGAATATAAATTAAATAAAAATTGAAAAAATCAAACATACCTTACAAATTTGATAATTTTTTTGGTAATTTCACCTCTCATATCCGAGTCGCAATGTCGAAACCAACGCACAAGCACAGTAAAAATATAGCTCTCGTATTTTTTTCAATTTTGTTTATAGCGCAGGAAACGGATATCTGTTTCCTCATTTACAGCCTTTTTAATAAAATGGTCGGGTCCAAGACCCGACCATATTTAATTATGAGTGGTTTTTTTGAAATATTTAATATTTAATATAATATATATTATATTAATTTTAATATAATATATATTATATTAATTTTAATATAATACATATATTATAAATAATATAATACATATTATTATCTATAATATATATTATATTATAAATAATATAATATAATATCAATATATTATAATATATAATAATACATATATTATATTATAATATAATATAATATAATGTTACAATATAATATAATATCATATCATATTATATTATATTGATATTATATTATATTATATTATATTATATTATATTATATGACCTCTTGGGGTCTTTTTTTAATTGTAACACAAAGAACAGATGTTCGTTGCATAACGAATATCTATTTTTTGATTTACAGACTTTTTAATAAAATGGTCGAGTCCAGGACCCAACCATAGTTAAATGCGCATGGTTTTTTGAAATATTTAAATATATATTATACCCCATGATCTTGCACAGACCTAGAGGTTAGGATGTAGGGGTACAAGGTATAGGGGAAGGAAAAATTTTGTGAACCCAAGAAAGAAGAATAACTATATAGTAGGGATTTAGGGGTTGAGAATCATTTAAATGATTTTGTAAAAGTTATGTTGATATTACTAATCCTATAAGTCCACAAGAAAAAAGGATTGAGGACTAGGATTTAGGAGATTAGGATATTGGGTGTCATGCTTGTAATCAAAAGAAAGTTCAAAAACCCACTTAAGGGCTTGCATTGAGGGAGGTCAAGGACTTAAGATAATCACTATCAATCTACTTTGGAAGAAAAATGACTTGTAAATTTTACCAAGATGAAAGGGTTTGGATATTTTGATACCTCGTACTAGTTTGAAATCAACCGATGAAAATATTTAAGGGTCCACTCAAAATGGCTTTCCAAAGGATAGAAGGGATCAATTCTTTGAGATAATTAAAACCACAATGTCAATGTCGAGGGAAAGGATTTCTTGAAATAAATGTAGGAGGACACCATTAAGGTATGACAATAGAGAAAATTTCAAGAGCCTACTAGGGTGGATATTGGGACTCAAGGGTCTAATGTAAGACATATAGGAGGACACTATAGTTTATATCTTAGGCCTAGAATCTATGAGGTAAAATAATAAATGAAACCTCAAAGGATCATATCCAAAAAAATAGAAGGAAAGTGGGATTTAGGGATTGGGGGTGTAGGGAACTAGGGAGATATAGATAGGTAAGGAGAACCTTGAAAGATTGCAAGAGATAGAAAAGAAGAAGCATAAAGGCACAAGGAATCAAGGGAAAAAGAAAATGGATGAAAACATGAAGAAAAATGAAACCATGGTAGAGAAGACAAAAAGTGGCATTGATGAATGGATTGAAGGGTGTCGTGGTAAGGAAAACTTTGAACTTCCACCCAAGGCAAGAAATTAACTCAAATGCCTCCATGCTTAGAATTTTTTTGATATTTTTGACATTTAATAACATGACAAGTAAATGAGGGAAGAAAAGTACAAAACTAAGAACAAATTGACCAAGGGGACCCCATTAAATAAATTCTCTAATTAAATACAAATCATCAAAAACATAGGGATAAGAAAATAAAGCTAACCCAAGACTTAGAAAAATTTGCATTCTTGGGCAATGTGCATTTATTGGCTCTAGTTGGAAACATGCAACTCTTGTAGGCATAACCAAAATACAAACATAACTCTAGGGTGAAAAAAAAATGACAAGGGGAGAGTGGGGAAGAGATAAAAGAACACAAAATAAAACACACATATGTATAAGAGAACAACAATAAAGGGATATATACAAGATAAAAATAACAACTTACAACCAATGACATGGAGGGATGGAGAGATAGAGGGAACTAAAATGTATTGCTAAAAATAGAAGTTCAAACACATTTATAGGTCAAATCCTACAAAGAGAATCCATAGAAAAAGGCCATAGATAAACTACCATAAGCCATTTTCCTTTGTCAAAGATAATTTAGATGAAGGTGTTGATCTCCCTTAAACTAAAAATATATCCACCACTCAATTGCAACAAAATGTATCCCTTACATGCATACATAATCATGTGACCAATCCTTGGCGATCAAAGATCAAACTCGTCATTAGAGTTACTAGCATATCTCAACCATAATGTGCCAAGTCCATGCCACCCTACACCTTAACATATTTCATTTATGTTTGTGCTATAACATAGGGTAAATCATAAAATTATAGTTCAAAATTAGCATTGAAACATATGGATGAATGTAAACTTTCACCATCCATGGACATAATATTAGCACACTTACTAACATATTCATACAAACCAAGGAAAAAGAGAACACATTTAATTCACATGGTAAGGAAAAATATGTCTAACTATCTTTTTGATTTGTAAAAGGAAATACCTCTTCCTACATTTCAAACCAAAATATTGTGTGCTTACATATATCATAAAGCTAAGCTACCACAAGCTAGTATTCAAGTTTAAATGTGTTTTTTAGATCAACATCACTTTCTCTTTTATGTTTGATCCATACAAAGTATTAAAATTCTATTACATCACCATAATCCACAAAAATATAAACTTGACCTTTATCACATAGGAAAATTTCATTTAATCACTAGTGTTCGCATCAAGCTCTTTGATAACATGAAACTAGCACACATCATCTTCATATATGTTGATGTGTTGATTTGTGCTTGGATCATATATATGCTCTAAATATTTGTTAATATATTCATCATAATAATCACATAGAAGACTTCAAGTTATGGAATCAACCCATCCCATTGCCTCTCTATTTTAATTTCTTGCACGCAACTTACTACACCATACTCACTACTAACAATAGATGTGTGTAACTATTTTATTATTCATCCTCTTACAAGAAATATTCTAACCCAATATAAAAATATCTTTATTTTAAATATACATATCTATTCTAATACCAAATCTCACATCATGATAGTCATAGTTACTTATGGCAAAGACAATTGAATTTATAAACTAATACAAGTCCTATTGTATAGGTCATTAGTAAAAGAGAGAAATACTTGGGGGCCACCACATGAAACATTAGGAACTTATTCCTTAGCATTAGAACATACAAAATTATTTTAATCTACATACATCCCCTCAAGAATGAGAAAATCATGCCACAAGTCAACACCATCAATATTTTTAGCACACTCTTCTTGCAATGTCAAGATTTCAAGCTCATTTTATGAGGACAATTAGTTGTGATATGGGAACCACTAGCACCATCATATAAAAGGGAAAATCATGGGATCTCATTAAAAGTTCCCTCTACTAGGACTCAATTAGACAATGTCAATTTTTTCTTAAGTTTTGACCCTCTTATGTGTTTTGGACTTGTTTTACTCATCATAGATAATCAATCTAAGATTGTTCCTAATGGGTATTATTTGGTTGATATTTCTATGTGTGATGTTTTTGTCACCCCCATATTCTTAACATATGTTTTCATTTGCTAAAATTCCCCAAACTTTTTAGGTGTGAGGTGTTTTATTCAATTTTCCAAGGTTTATGCCTATGTTAGAGTTTTAGAGTTTCCCTTCTTGGTATGCATTTCCTCCCAACCCACCTTTTCCTTTGTCCCCATTGGGATATTGATCTTCCTTATCCAATCTCCACCCTTATCCCCTTTTCCTTTCAATATGTTATATGTATCCTTCCTCATGATTTTTCCCTTGACCTCATATTTCCTTTACATTTATCATTATTTCACACTTTTCCATAAAATCATACTTTCCCTCTAAACCTTGACTTCTTGATTATTGTACTAAGTTACCTTTCAAAGATGGATTTTTTACCATCCCTTTGCTTGAGTACTTCTTCCTTGGTATCCCCAATCCTCAAATTTTGATATTTCCTACTACATGTTTTATTTAAGTTATATAAGTAATACCCTTAAACTAATATGAGTTATTGAGTTTCCTAGAACCCCAATACCTAACACTTTTCACTATGTATCTCTTTAGGATCACTAGTTTGTAATTATCCTTATTTTCATGTCTTAAGATATGAATTCCTTGTTACCTCCAATCCTTGACTCCTTGACAAATTTATTAGTTATTAAGTCTCCTCGACCTCTAATCCCTAGTACTTTGAAACTCTTACCTTTTATACTATTTATTTTTACCTACCCCCTATACAACCCAAAGTGCCATTAATGAATAGATCTAAGGCTTCAACCAAACTTGAATAAATTTTCCCACCCAAAAATAACTATCTAATATCAAGGGTGTGGATTCACATGCGCCTTCAAGAAAAGGATGAAGAGAACAATGACACTTTTATTGCGATGGTTGTATTTAAAACATGAATCATTTTTACATAATCTTTAGGCCACTATTATAGTATATTTTATGTGATCCCAACATTTTCCATGTGAAACATTAATGATACTTGATCTTGATTCAATTTCTTGGTAAATTTAGTGGCCAAACATAATGTTATATATATATATATCAATTTGTCCTCTAAAATAAAGGGGCTCATTTCTCCATTTTAGCATGATTGCAACACTGAGAAATATCTAGTGTTTCAATCCTTACATTTCCAATCACCATTATAGTAGATCATTTTCCAAATCATGAAGAAGTAGCTAGTTTGTAGAATTTATGTGTAATTAGGTGTCTCCTTGGGTAGTTGTGATGTAGGAGCATCCTTGGTTCTTGGAAATCTTGCATCAACCAAAACTATTTTCTTTCAGTTTTTGTTCTTGTTCAGTTTTTGTTTAGCTCAAGTTGGTGGATTCATCATATTTACTCACCAAACCCTATGGATCTATGTTTCCATCGTGGACATGTTCATTTTCCTTATCCCAATATTTGAGTGTAATTGGATCTTTTTTCGGCAAGTTATCGCCTATGGATTTAATGGCAGTTTCTTGAACCGACATCGAAATTTTTTTCAAACCTAACGGTTAGTTTGATCTCGTGGATCTTTCCTGTAACTTGTGGATCATTACAGTGTGTTTCAAATCATTCCATGGAGTGTCCCCTGACCTTAATTTAGGTCCACACTTCATCCTATGCACCTATTGAGGATAAATTCAAATTTGAGGCTGACCTACTCATGCGCACATAACATTTTCTTTCATTGGAGATTGTAATAATCTTTGGCTAATGCAAATGATTCTAGATCTCAAGATGTGATATAAATCATTGTAATATATCATTAGAAAGTAAGTTAGATGAATCTGAGATTTGAGATGTTAGATTTCAGCTCGCATTAAGGAGCATATAGGAATGTTGTATTTTTTAACATGTTATATCAGGCTTGTGAGTCGAATTTGTAAGCTCGGATGTTGTCAGTTGTTTGTAATTGAGATTCTTGTTAATGAGAATGTTTGACTCTGCATTTTCCTCCATTTTTTGTGTTGCTTCTGTTGTGTGACTCTTGTTGCATGGTTTGTATTGTTCTCTTTGAGGACCCTCCTATCGTGGTTGCACCAGATTGGTATCAGAGCAAGATTCGATCTGTGAGAGATCGCTAGAATTCGCAAAATCTTGTTGAAGATTTGTTTTGGGGTGGCAGACTAAGGATCCGACCTATAGCTGCAGAGGACTTGTGTAAAGATGGCGGGAAGAAGAAATATTAGAGGAAATAGAGTGTGTGGAAATGCAAACCCAGCTTTAATGGAGATGTTGAGAGGAATTGCTTCTAAATTAGATGCAGTCGAAATGGCCCAGAGGAGAGGTCAACCAATTGATGATGTGAGTGATGAAGAGGTAGAAGTACAGGAAGAAAGAGGAAAAGAAGATCAACCTGTCCTGGATCAAGGAGAAGAGAGGTTCATAAGAGCCCTAACTAGAGCAAATACCAAGCCACATTTCAATCCACCTGATTATAATGGTAAGTTGGATTCAGATGAATTTCTAGATTGGATAATAGAGATGGAAAAGTATTTTGATTTTGAAGGTACCACTAAAGATAAGAAGGTGAAATTTTCTTGTACAAAGTTGAAAGGGCATGCATCCCTTTGGTGGGAATATTTGCAGAAAGATAGGCAAAGAAGAGGAAAGGAAAAGATAAAATCATGGGATCGGATGGTAAACAAGTTAAAAACAAATTTTATGCCTACAGATTATCAAATCAATTTGTTCTGAAAGTTGCAAAATTTGAAGCAAAAAGAGTCAAGTGTGACGGAGTATACAAAGGAGTTCTACAAGTTGAACATTAGATCTAGAGATAAGTAGAAAGACAGAAAACAAATCAAGAACATCCTTTGTTGAGGAGGATCATGTCAGATCATATAACAAACTAGAAGATGGAGAAGTGTTGGTGAATAGAAGAGTATTGTGTCAAAGTGGGATGGAGTAGGAACCATTACAGAGAAATAATTTGTTTCAGACTAGATGCAAGGTAGCTAGTAAATGTTGCAAAGTGATTGTTGATAGTGGAAGCTCAGAGAACCTAGTTTCTAAAGAAATGGTGACCAAAATGAAGTTGGAAATATTGAAACACCCGAAGCCCTATCAGATAGCATGGATTCAAGATGAGCATAAGATACTGGTAAATGAACAATGTTTGGTGAAATTGAAAATAGGAAATTATCATTATGAAGTTTTGTGTGATATCATGCCTATGGATGTATGCCATGTTTTGTTGGGAAGGCCTTGGTAGTATGATAGACAGGCTATTCATGATGGAAAGAAGAATACATATACTATTGTTGCTAATGGAATGAAGCATACTTTGTTTCCATTGGAGGATGTTCCTAAACTTGAGGTTTGTATGAGTGCTATAATTTGTTTGGTTGATGGAAGGAGATTTCTAGATGGATTGAGACATGAGAACATGTGATATTCCTTGGTTCCTAAGAAGGCTGAAGACTTGAAGCATGTAGAAGAACAATAGGAAGAGATGAAGGAGTTGTTGATAGAGTATGATGAGATCATTTCAGATAATGTACCTAATGGATTACCACCTATGAGGAGTATTAGTCATTGCATGGATCTAATTCTTGGAGCTAGTTTGCCTAATAAAGTAGCACACCAGATGATACCTACAAAGAATGAGGAGTTGAATAGACAAGTGCAAGAGTTGTTGAGGAATGGTTTGATCAGGGAAAGCTTAAGTCCTTGTGCAGTACCTATTGTGTTAGCACCTAAGAAGGATGGAGAATGGAGGATGTGTACAGACTCTAGAGCCATAAACAAAAACACGATGAAGTATAGATTTCCTTTGCCCCAGATGGATGACATTATGGATTGTTTGAGTGGAGCTAGATACTTTACAAAGATAAATTTGAAGAGTGGATATCATCATATCAGAATCGGAGAAGGAGATGAGTGGAAGACAGCATTCAAGACAAATGAAGGATTGTATGAGTGGTTGGTGATGCCTTTTGGACTAACAAATGCACCGAGTAATTTCATGAGGTTGATGAATGAGGTATTGAAGAAATTCTTGGGTAAGTTTGTGATTGTTTATTTGGATGACATCTTAATTTTTAGTAAGAGTAGAGAACATTTGTTACATATAAGACAAGTTTTGCAAAGGTTGAGAGAAGAGCAGTTGTTGATAAACATTAAGAAGTGTAGTTTCATGAAGGAAGAATTGGTATATCTAGGATTTTTGATATCTATGGATGGATCCTAAGAAGGTAAGATAAATTGTTGAATGGCCTACACCAGAAATCATTGGAGAGGTAAGATCATTTCATTGATTGGCTAGTTTCTACCGAAAGTTCATTAGGAATTTCAATTCTATTTGCAATCCTATGATAGAAACAATGAGAGGAGATAAGAAGGATTTTAGGTGGGCATCTGGAGCAGACCGAAGTTTTGAGTTGTTGAAATAGAAGGTGACTAAGCAGCCTATGTTGGCTTTACCATATTTTAGTAAGGTATTTTAGGTAGACTATGATGCAAGTGGAAATGCAATTGGAGCAGTATTAAGTCAAGAAGGAAGACCAGTAGCTTATTTCAGTGAGAAATTGAATGATGTTAGGAGAAGATATTCAGTGTATGATCAATAGTTTTATGCCATAATTCAAGCCTTGAAGAAGTGGATACATTACTTGTTGCCTAAGGATTTTTTGTTCTATACGGATCATCAAGCTTTGCAATATTTGAACAATCAAGGTAGGTTGAATCAGAGATACATGATATGGGTAGAATTCTTGCAGACTTATACTTTTTTTTTTAAGCATAGGAGTGGGAAGTCAAATAGATTTGTTGATGCTTTGAGTAGGAGAAGGAATTTACTGAAAAAGATGAGAGTGGAGGCATTAGGCTTTGATGAATTGAAGAACTTGATTGAGGAAGACCCAGATTTTGTAGAACCTTGGAGAGCTTGTAAAGAACCAATTTTGGAGGATAACAGTAAATGGTTGGATTATTTCCTTCAAGAGGATATGTTGTTCAAAGGGAATCAATAGTGTATACCCCAGAGTTCAATGAGGGATAACTTGGTGAAAGAAATATATAGTGGAGGATTGTCATGACACTTTGGAATTCATAAGATAGTAGCATTGGTAAGTGAGAATTACTTTTGGCCACAAATTCATAAGGATGTTAGGAATTTTGTTCAAAGTTGCAAATTTTTTAAGTTGCAAAAGGGAGTAGTCAAAATTTTGGATTGTATAAGCCTTTGACAGTTCTGGAGAGACCTTGGGAGGATATCAGCATGGATTTCATACTTGGTTTGCTGAAGACACAAAGAGGTAATGATTCTAGATTTGTGGTGGTAGATAGATTTTCTAAAATGGCACATTTCATACCTTATAAGAAGACAATAGATGCAATACATGTAGTAGACTTATTTTTCAAAGAAGTGGTCAAATTGCATGGATTTCCTGTAACGCCCCGCCGTGCGAACCCCAAAGGACATTAACACAATAATTACAGCACAATTTTTTTTTTTTTAAATAAACATAACATACATGTAATACACATTAAGTCATAACATGAATTTCAATTAAATAGATTCATTAACACATACATCCCTTGGGGTACACGAAGAGTCATTACGCGACTTAGATTCATACAACAACAATAAAGAATAAAATCCAAAGATATAATCATTAACAATAAATATAACACATACATGAAAAATTCATTGATAAGAAGCCATCTGCACATAAATACAACATATACATGATTAACATAACACATTGAATAACAACTACCATGGCTAATATTACATTACAGTACAATGTTCAAGAAGTACAAGGATACAAGAGTGTTTCCAATCATGAATGGAAACCATACAACAAGATAACATGATACAAATAATTAGAGAAATACAAGTATCAAAACAGGCTCCAAGACAGATACAACTCTGGAGTCGCTGCAACAGCACCAATCCACACCTTTCGATCCTCGACTGGGGACCCAATGGGGTGCATAGCACGTTCCACCCGACCATGTGAGTCCGAAGACCCACCCCCCGTGCTAGGAGCTAACAAGAAAGAGACCTCAACCAAGAACATCCAAACATGGAACCACAAGACTCAACAACATACCAAGGTATCATAACACTCAGGAATTAAAATGACATAATCAACCACATCCAAGAGTCATAAATCTCATCACATAAATCAACACAATAACCAGTAAACAAATAACCAAAGGAAGATCATAAAACACTTCCAAATCAAGTTGAATTAACAAACATATCACAATTCTGAATTGCAATGATACAATACAATAACATCATATCACAGTACCATAAGAGTACAAGGTCAAAACCCAAACATCCACAAGATTTATACAAGACCACAAAATACACCATAGATAAAATAGGGTAAAACCATAAATCAATTCAAACAACTATGATCCATCAACTCAAGACAAAGACCCACTTCCAGAGGATTTCCAAAGAAGCAACATAATAAGGAGTGTTAGAGGAGAGTGTCATCGCATGGCTTACATGGATTATCCAGACTACTACTAACGTAAGGTGCCACCTCTGTCTACTGACGAATTATCCAGACAAAATCGAGCGCTAGGAGCCGCCTCCATCTATGGTTATCCAGACTACCTCTCTCAAGGCGCCGCCCCATAGGGTTGCTCATGCGGATCCATTACCCTTCACGAAGACAAGGCAACGAACATGCCAACCACGGCCTTCTCAATCCCCTTTAGTCTGTGGTAGCACTCAAAGGCGGATGAGGCATCAATTATCTTTTTAATGTGATTCTACCCACCCCCTAGTTAATTATTTAAATTATCACTTATTAAATTCACTCTAACGAGGGCTATCCTGGCGCCCCTTTGTGCCGACCACCCACTTAGAGCCACTCTCTCTCTCTAGACACTCAAAACATAAAACCAAAATCCAAGGGTTGTACAACATAACAAGAACATTATATCACAACAGAGCAGCATGCAAGGCATTACCCATCTTGCCATAAATACATAATCAAAAATCTCCATGATTCCCGTACAACCCTTTCAAAAACATGAAACCAAAACATTTGCCACAACAAGGGCACATAAAAGGAGGAACATTAACCAATAGTAAAATAAACCTCTGGAAGATTCTCATAAAGTTACACTAGGGTTTCCCCATGAAAATCTGACAACAATAAAAGCAAAACCTTGAAGAACTATTTTCAATTCAATTATGATGAGAGAATACATCAAAATAAGATCAACAACTCCCTTAAACAACATCAACAACTTCGATACGAACTAAATCGGACATCCAAGGGAAACCTCTATTTTCTCCTCTCGGAATACCCATAATTCAAAGAACTTTTCAATTTGACTCATTAACAACTCAAGCAAAACCATCAATCATGACAAAGATAACATTAACCAATTTGCCACTTAGGTAAAGAACAAAAGAACACATACTGGTTCCCAACGAATAGCAACATAAATAAAATGAGAGAAAAACTCCAACTCAAAAATCAACTCAGGAAAAGTCACATTGAAAGAATCCATAAAACCACACATTCTAATAATATATCCATTCATTCAATAAGAAGTAACTTGAAACATTTTAAAAAGAACATTAGTTTAAAGATCAATCATTTCCAACATTTAAGGATAGCACAATATTACGAAGTGAAAATAAAATCTAATGGTTTAAGCCATAAGACACTATTCACAAGTATACTCTTTCAAACACAAATATATTCCAATTTACACATTATAACAACAATCTCCCTTCGAAGATCAACCCACTCAAACCAACAATTTGATCCTGATATCAATCACAAGTATTTTCTAGAACTGTTCTTATAGAAATCCCACAAATCAACTATTAAAAGAATATGAGGGAAATTGACTTAGAAAAGATCATCTAATTTTATTCATTTACATAAACCCTTTGTTTAACTAAATATAATTAATCAAAACATTTATCGAATCAACAATCATTCACTAGCCTTTATCGTAATACCCAACTATTTAAAGTTTTCAAATTTATTTACTTCCATTTATCTTATAAATCAATTCTCCCACCTAAATAGAAATAATCCTTATCGCCAATATTATCTACATACAAAACTCTACTTTTCATTATTTCTAAGTTAACTATCCCACTTGAAACTAATCAAATTGAGAATAAACTAATCTATCAATGTTACCCAAATTATTAACATAAGGAAACTCTCTCTCTAATCACTTTACTAACCTACTCAATAACATAATACCTAACTTAACTACCTAATAATTCTAATTTTCTAACTACTATAAATAAATCATTTTTTTTACATAAACACATTAATCACAAAGTCTTAAGGAATAATTCCATACAAGGAAACCAACAACACATCAACCTTTAAGAACACTATCTTAAAACACTTACAATGAACAATCCATTGAGACATCTCCATAAATATCCCACAAATAACACCCATCTTAAAACAATTAAATAACACTTAACCAGTAATCACAACACTTTGTTTAAAACACATTTACTCACACATTATAACCATAAAGACCTTCCTTTAATTTAAGCATTATTTCAACGTTTTTACCACTTATTTTAATATATCCACTTAATTTAATTAAGAGAGTATTTACTACAAATAATTATATTTAAAATAACTATATCATTTATAAGATAACCAACTCCATCAACTGTTTAATACGAATTCTAATTATAACTTTAAAATGTAATACTAAGATGACAATTCTATAATTTACAACTTTATTATAATACTAAGGTGACGACACTAATAGATTATTTCACACAGTAGTTTGATAAATAATTATCATTCACAGACTCATTAGATAACAAAAAGGTAATTAAAACCATTTAACATTTAATCAGTATCATTTAAATTAATGAACCTATGAACCTGGGATTTATCCTCACTTAAAATTAACTTTATCATTTAACCTTCAAGTAAAAGAAACTATGTAAATGTAGAATCACTTATCTCCTTTAGTGAACCCTAAAACTTAATTAACCATATAAATCAATTTACTTTAACTAAATACACAGTTCATTTATCTACAACAAAATTAAATACCTAATTCAATAATGTTTATTCCGTAAAAATCTTTTGTTAAATAATATTTTACTAAACAACCTATCGAAATAACCATTTTTACTTTAATTATTTACCTAATTCATTCCTTGGCACAATAATTCACAAGTAATTGTAGCAATATTTTATTCTAGTAACCAACTACCTATTTGCCAAGAGTATCCATTAGCCAATCCTAAAAGCATGCGAGAAGTTTAGATATTAAGATAACATTTATTTCATTCTAAAAGAAATATAAAAGATATCATGAAATTAATACTATAAAATTAAATCACCAATTAAGAGAACATGTAAGAAATTCAAGATACACTTTATATTATAATTTTCCTTAATTTAAATCTCACGTTAAAAACTTTTAACCTATTTTTCCATCCTAATTTAGATACAATGATTAATAATAAGAGATCATTTATCTAGCTGGGATAAAAATCTAATTCTTCACAGCACAACCTTAACCTAAATAAAATTAATATTTTCAGTTAATCTACTCTAATTCATTCACTTCATTAACTACTAATATTACGAATATTACCTAAAAGCAATATCTTCACAGCAATAAAATAATATACCCCTTGCACAATATTTACCTTAAACCTATTAGTTACAAAAGCATAACCCTAATTCCCGATATTCTAATGTGTCACCAATTTTCAAAATATATCACTATCCTTCTATTTCCCCCATATTTACAAGAATTAATTACAAAGGAAAATTCAACATTCTAACTATCAAATATTTATAAAAGACTCCATAGCCAAAGACAAGCATATTCGTTCATTGGATCAACTCTTCAATAGATTGATTAAGAAATAACAATATTTTACTTATGGTTGATTTTATATTTTATTTATTCAATTCTTTTAATATAAATAAATCATTTCCCTCCAAGTGTTACTTCCCTAATAATCAATTTATTTTAACCACTAAGTTTAATAACTAACAAAATGCAACTTATTATTATAATAAACCCTTAACATCTTTATTATTTCTCTATTTATCTCAAAACCTATCATACTAGCAGACCAAAATTTAATTTAACTTTTTATAAATTATATTTATTATCAGCAAAACGCAACCATAAGGGAGCAGCTTGACAGCAGCCTCATATTTTAAGCATAACGCCAAAACTATAATCTGGGTATTTGAGATTTTTGGACAGCAAATAGAACACTGGAATTTGGAGAAACCCTTTAAATTTACCAGCAAAATAGTTTGTATAAAAAATGTTATGGATGACACAATTAGACTGTTTGAATAGAGTCACAGGAAACAGTTTACCAGTATAACATATATATATCTATTTTTTTTACAAACAAAATATAATATGTATATATATATATATAAACAATCGCAATAGATTTAAAATATTATAATTTAAATCAACATTTTAATGGATCTTTAATCCTAATCTCACATCTATAAATCTATAAATCTATAAAGAACGAGAGGTTCATCAATAATAAAATAAATGAATTTTCATTAAATCACTTAAGAATATGAAATGTAAAATTTACCCAGAATACAAATAGATTTCAATACGTAACTAACTTTTTATAATTATTCACATAAAATATGAATATAGATTGAAACCACCGCATATGATTATAAGTTGAAAACCATATCATAAAAACTTAAATCAAAACCCTAGCACCACATGCAATTTGAATCTTCAAGATGATTTACAATTTGCACACAACATATCAAAAATATAGAGAGGGGAAAGAAAATTGTACTCTTTATTGACAGGAAATTTCAATTGGCGTTGTAAATCAATGTTGTCTGGAACGAAAACCCTGAGCCGAACAATCCATGACAGAAGGAGCCACCCTTCGAACCCGCCAATCCCCTCTCTTTTTTCTCCAAAATAATTCTCAATTTAATAATTTATTTCACGGAATCTTTTCCACTCCCGTCGGGAAACCGTTCAACTTCCAGCAGTTATGAATGAACGAAAACCCTTAATTATTATTTTATAATCTACTCTTTAATATAAGAACCAAATAGGTCATCTATTAGATATACAATAAATATTTAATAATTTAATCTTTCTTTTAGTTACAGATAAATATTTTCTCCTTAATTTATTTATCAAATTTAAACATTAAATGATAATTACCTTGCAATAATCTATTTTTATTTATTTCTATTAACAATGTAATTTTATTCTTTCATAACCTCTAATTATATTAAAACATTTAATTAATTATTTATTTCACAAAGAAATTAATAATAATCTTATTTTATCACATTGTTTAATTACTCATACTTCTTTTAGTTATTATTTTAATTTAATAACTAACCATCCAAAATACTTATCGTATCATTTACTAATGTAGTTCGTTCAGTTATAATTTCACTTCCCAATTAAATTAAGTTCCCTTTAAATCCTTTTTAATATTTTATCACTTTTAAATTTATTAATTGAATTTAATCATTAAATGATAACTACCTTTCCTCATTTAATCTGATTATTTTAAATAACTAACTCCCAACAATAATTAAATTGATGTTTATCATTGAATCTAATTCTTTATTTAATTCCAAATGAAATAGGTAACCTTATAATTAAATTAGTTTTATTAATCAAATCCAAACATATTATTAGTGTTACCTCATAACCTTAAAATTAAATTAAATAATAAAATCACATCATCACGACAGTACTAACAACTACTTACTTGACATCAACGATGACCAAAACGGGGTGGGCACTACATTTCCTAGGAGTATTGTTTTACATAGAGATACAAAGTTTGTTGGTTACTTTTGGAAGAAACTTTGGAAGAAGCTAAAGACATATTTGAAGTCCAGATCTACTTTTCACCCACGGACCGATGGACAGACAGAGGTAGTAAATAGGAGTTTGGGGAATTTTCTAAGATGTTTGGTTGGAGAAAATACTAGAAGTTGGGATTTAGTCCTTGCACAAGTGGAGTTTTCTTACAATAATTCAATGAACAGGAGTACCAGAAAAACACCTTTTGAGATTGTTACTAGAGTTCATCCTAGAGGTATATCAAAGTTGAGAGACATCAGTAAGGAAGATAAAAGGAGTGCAGAAGTAGAGGAATTTGCAAAACATATGAAGAAATTGCATACTCAAGTGAAGAAGAAATTGGAAGATATGAACTAAAAGTATAAAGAGAAAGCAAATGAAAAAAGGAGACATAAGGAGTTCAAAGTTGGAGATGAAGTGATGGTGTATTTGAGGAAGGAAAGATTCCCAGTTGGCACATACAATAAGCTCAAGATGAGGAAGTTTGGACCCTGTAAAATTTTAAAGAAATCTGATTTAGGAAATGCATATGAAGGGGAGTTACCGGATGGCATGGGTATATCACCTATACTCAACATTGCAGATCTACATCAGTACCATGAAGCAGAACTCAGTGAAGGCAGTAAAGCAAATTTGGAGAATCAGTTTCTAAAGCATCCATCAGATGAGATAGAAGAGATTTTGGATGTCAGAGATGGGAGGAAAACTCGTGGAAGACAATACAAAGAATACCTTGTGAAATGGAAAGGAAGACCTATGGAGGATTCTTCTTGGATTTCTCAGGCTAAGGTAGACCATCTTGGTTTTCCTTTAGCCCCAACAAAGTGAGGGACTCACTTTTCAAATAACCCCAAATGTCTGATGCAGGAGCATCCTTGGTTCTTGGCAATCTTGCATCAACCAAAAATATTTTCTTTCAGTTTTTGTTCTTGTTTAGTTTTTGTTTAGCTCAAGTTGGTGGATTCATCATATTTGCTTACTAGCCCCTATGGATCTATGTTTCCATCGTGGAAATGTTCATTTTCCTTATCCCAAGATTTGAGCGCGATTGGATCTTTTTCCAGCAAGTTATCACTTTCGAATTTAATGGCAGTTTCTTCAACTGGCACCGGAATAATTTTCAAACCTAACAGCTAGTTTGATCTCATGGATCTTTCATGTAACTTGCGGACCCTTACGATGTGTTTTAAATCATTCCATGGAGTGTCCCCTAACCTTAATTTAGGTCCACACTTTTTCCTATGCACTTATTGAGGAGAAATTCAAATTTGAGGTCGACCTACTCATGCGCACATTACATTTTCTTTCATTGGATATTGTAATAATCTTTGGCTGACGCGGATGATTCTATATCTCAAGATGTGATATAAATCATTGTAATAGATTATTAGAAAGTAAGTTAGATGAATCTGAGATTTAAGATGTTAGATTTGTTGAAGTTGTGAAAGCCAACTTCATAGACCCCGAAGATCACCTACATGCAAATAACCTGTCACTGAAAGAAGACATTGGAGACAAAAAAGCAAAGGTGCTCTGAAAGCTGAAAATGTATTAATCAGAGAGTGAGTTAAAATACAATGATCAATCCTTATAAAAGGAGATTGTGAAACCCTAAAGAAACCCTAATAGGTAGACATTTAATAATTAATATAATTATTAAATGTCACAATATGCAAACTAAAGTGAAATCTTAAGAGAGGAATAAAGGTAACTTAATTAACATAATTAAGTTAAAACCTTTACTCTAACAAGATTTCAGCTCGCATTAAGGAGCATATAGGAATGTTGTATTTTTGAACATGTTATATCAGGCTTGTGAGCTGAATCTGTAAGCCCAGATGTTGTCGGTTGTTTGTAATTGAGATTTTTGTTAATGAGGATGTTTGACTCTGCATTTTCCTCCATACTCTATGTTGCTTCTTTTGTGTGACTCTTGTTGCATGGTTTAGATTGTTCTATTTGACGACCCTCGTACCGTGGTTGCACCAAGTTGTATATTTTCATGAAAAAATTTAAGCAAAGAAGTATAAAAAATTTAATCCTAAATTATTTTTTCTCACCATATTTGTTGGTGTGAATATAATATTTAATTAGATAGGTGTTGCAACACTTTAATACATTACATATGTTATTTTTAATGGTCTTTACAATAATATATATAGATTTCTCAAATTTTAGAGAGGGGTTATTAAGCATGTCTAGCTATTAAATATCATATCTATTTTCTTATTCATGTGTGTTGTCTTTAATGGTCTACCATGAGCTTGTAACCCAATATAATTCATTGGTCCTAAAAGTGCTTAAACTTAAATGTACCTTAAAATGAATTTTTTCTTTAACAAGTAATGTAGTAGGAAGTAGAGTTGTATGTATTTCAGGGTTCAACATATTAACCAATGAAATATCTCTAGTGAGCCTCAAAATATTTTACCTTAAGGGAAGCATGTCCTATGTACCCATATATTGTATCCTTGCAAGTATGGTTTCATTAGCTTAAATATAGGTCATAGCAATAGCTTAGTCTTTGATCTAGTTATAAAATTTGGATTCAAATTGTACACATGAATACTACAATAGTTTATTTATCATGTAATATCTTCATTTGTGATTGAATCTTACTTAATATTACCTCTAGGAACAACCTCATAGGTTTAGCTAAGAACAAAGTGAAGGATATTTTATCTATTCTTAGCAATTGACATTTCATCACTCAAATTTTATTGATAAGTTTATCTATCTCCCTTCATGAATGATGTATCCCTAGTGTTGAAGTGGATTGATCCCTATAGAAGTGTGTAATAATTTCAAGACCCAACACCCTCCACATACAAACCTTAATCAACAACATGGTTCTCATGACCAAAATCAATATGTTACATATCCATTTGTTGCTTAGAAACATCAACATTTAAAGACATAGGTGTATTATATAATCCTCTCTCATTTTCTCAAGCTAGTAAAACCATCTATATGCTTTCTCTAAAATTATGTGCTTCATCTATTAAAGCATCAAAACTTGAACAACCTTATAGGGTTCGCAAAATTTGTCAATACATGTAGTTGCATCTAGCCTAGACCTCCTTGGAATATCAAAATGAGAAATAACAAACTTGTGACTAAAATAATAACTTGACTCTCCTTCCCCCTTTTCACATTCACTAATTTTTGGATGTGTTGAGTTACCACTATATGTGAAATTTATAACAAATACACTCATAATTTCATTTCAAGAAGAAAAATGATGCTCAGGAAAACTATTAAACCATCTATGTGCCTTCCTACATAAAAATTCAATAAAAAAAATACATTCACATGTCTTCATCTTAAAAATTAACCTTTTTCCAAATGTCCCAACATGTGACCTCTTTAATGACATCAAGCCCATAAAACGTAGAAATTGATTTTAAAAAAGAGTCATTTTATTCAATAATCTACCAAGGAGAGATCTAGATATTTGTAAGAGGGATTAAGGGGGATGATAGGAGACTAAATAATCTCTTTTTATGGCAATAGGATGGACACTACATTATAGCTTAGACTTAAGCAATTTAATTTATATTTCAAGTTCTTTTTTTCCTAATAAGTCTATTTTATTTTTATATGGTGTTGTGAATGAATGTGAGAAAGAGCATGACCAACAAAGAAAGAGGAGGATGTATCATTGTATTAATTTAATTCACACTCATCAACATAATACCTAGGCCTTGAAAAATAAGGACATTCATATGGAAGACACTAAAGAAACTTTTAGAACTATGAGTCATGACTACATATAAATGTAAAAGGCATATAGCTAATTGTTTACAAAAGAATATTTCTTTGCTATGAAATAATTTTTTTCTCAAGAGATAGGAGTTAAAACCTTATTTACCTTTATTACCAATTGTTACACCAATTTGTGATATACTCTTGAAGTTCCAACAATAGATAGATTGTAGTAGCCAAAATTTCAAAGTTTTGGTAATAGAGTTGCCACCTCATGAAATGAGGAAACACTAGGAACACAAAGAACCGCCAATGTAAAAATAATATCGGATCTCTTCACTATTAAACTCGTCAACTTAATGTAACCTAGGATATGACTAACTAAAGCTATTTTTGTTGGGTATCAATATTGCAAACTCTATCCTCTGAAACCATTACACATAGTGAGACAAGTGGAACAAGGTATCTCAAGTAGAGAGGATAACACATTAATAAGGAGAGGATAGTTTTGTACCAACACATAAGATAAGGGAAAATTTTCTTCATTTTTAGGATCTATAGAAGCTAGGGGTATTCCCTTGATATCTTAAGATATGAAAAATGTAGAACAAGACTTTGACTACCATGCACTAATGGAAGCCAAGAATAATTCTACTAGACCTTACTAATAGTAGATATGGGCATGCATGCATATACACCCAAGGATGTAAAATACTAACATTCTTAAGATAAATCCTCTAATATTTTCTTAGACATATGGATCTTGTATCTCACTTATAAAGCCTCTAGAGATTCGTCCAACACAAGCTCACTAATCTTGCAAATTGCTAAACTAGTTTATTATGTTGTAAGTGGGACTCCTCTATGTACAAACCTCTAAGCATGTTATTCAATTTTATTTATTTATTTTTATTTTTTTAAAGACTATAGGAATTGGTTGGGTATCTGTCCCCCTATAAACTATAGTGTGCCTGGTAAACTTTTTTCACGTGACCGCTGACACTAGCGCAACACGCCCTCCAATACCACGGGGACGGTGGGGAGACTAGACCTTGTGACATCTTTCCTACAACATAATGCTTTAGCCAATCGAGCTAGGACCACTACACCCATGTTATTCAATTATGAGTCCCTTAAGATTTGGAAAAAGGTTTGGGAATTAAGGTCTTTCAACCTTTTTAAGTACATGTCATGTTTCAATTGTATTTTATTTAATATTGTACTCCACCTCTAATGGGTCATTTTATTTAGTGTAAGGAATCTAATGAAATGTATTGCATTATTTTGTTATGAGTTGTAAGTCATTATAAGGTGGATAAATATAGAAAACTCAGAGCACCTCTCTTTTATGAGATTATATGACAAGTTATGACAACACCTTATGATGCATAAGACCTAAAATAAGGGAATTACTTTTGAATTATGAACATCTATGATAAAATTTATCATTTGGCATATGGTGTCTATTTTTAGATGAAATATTATGTCAAGTTGGGTAGCCATTTTCAGTGGGTCAAACTAGAGGTTATAGGTGAATTATTAATTTATTATTTTTAGCAAGTTAGAAGGAATATTTATGGGTTGCATTAGAAATTGTGTCCAAATTAGGTGCTAGATTTGGAGAGTTATGTAACATGGTTTTGAAAACCATTTGTGGTTTCCTAACTTATTCAATGGTCTATAAATTGGTACTTGAGGAAGTGTTTTATAAGTGAATTTTCAAGTATGCAAGTGCTATTAGACTGCTACTATTTTTTTCTAATTTTATTATTGGTGAAGACTCTTATAAAGACTCGCATTGTAAGTGTATTGCAATCCTCTTCAGATTTGATAATACACTATGCAAGTTTTAGAGTGTGGATTTTTCTCCCAAAAAAAATTTCCCTGTGTAAATCACTATGGCATGACATAATTTGTTTATCTATTTAATATTGTGTTTCTCTAAGTTTTTATAATAATATTATATTATGTTTAAGCTTTTTTTACATGACTCCTTTAAGATTAGTGTAGGAATTTATTTCTACATACCTTGCTTCATTACAAGTATCAAATTTGAATCGCCTTTGGTTCTAGTTGTTGGGTAGAGGGTTTTTTTAGAATTATTATTTGGGTAGGAACTTGTGTAGAAGGATAACATTGTGATACTTAAAGTAGAAAATAAACAAGGTACGAATGTCAAGGAGGATGAAGATATAAAAACTCTCAATCATGAACTTTTGATAGGTGGAAATTGAAAATGGAAGATTTGTTGATTGACCATAATTTGTGAGGTGTTGTTGATGTAAATTTTTAGAGACATGTAGATACTTCTCAAACATCTCAGTGTGATGTGATGGATGGAAAAGCTAAGGGTATAATTTGATTGTGCTAATTTTTTTTCTTATTAACATCAATGAAGAACCCATTACCAAATATTTATGGAAGAAACTTAGAGAGATATCAAGCCAAATCCCCAATAAAAAAAATATTCTTGAGGAAGAAGCTATATTCCTAGAGGATGGAAGAAGGTAGATAGATTTCAAACCACCTAGAAGGATTTATCATGTTGGTGGTTCCATTAAAATTTATAGGTGTGAAAATTAATGAGGAGAAAATATGTCAAATTTTATTATATTCATTTCTAGACTCATGGGCATTGGGATTACTTATATCAATATAAAGGTAGAGAATAAATTGGTTATTTTGTTTCCTAAGAGATTAGTAGGAAGGTCTATTTGAGTCTCAAAGAGTCTTTGATTGTTTGAGGGAGGCTAAAATAAAAAGGTAATGAAAAATAGCCTAACAAATCTAGAACCAAGCCTAAGGTGAGATAGAAATCTCTTGGAAATTCTAAATACACTTTATAAAACTACAATAAACCTGGTCACTTTTACAAGGAGTGTAAAGAAGAAGAAGTAGGAGGAGGTTGATTCTAATTCTAAGTTCAAGAAGGAATATGGTGGCACATTTAATATCTTATTTAATTTAACACCATAGCACATGACTTGAAATTTTTTCTTCTCATATGTTGATCCATGCATGAACATTGAAGCCTAAATCCAAGCTTTAAAATTGTAGAATTAACATATTAAGTATCTTCTTTGAATTCATGTCAACATGCTTAGCTTGAAACCTAGAAAAAAAAAAAGGTATGCATTAGTTACCTCATATGATATTCTAAATAAATAAGTGATTGATTAATTTTATTTATACTTTAAGAAAAAAGTAATATCCCAATAACAATTTAGACAGGGTTTGGGGGATGGCTCATGAAGGAGGAGATGGGAATAGGAGTCATTTTGAGAGTTTGAAATCCTCTGATGCAGACGGTGAGGATAACTCAGATCATGATGATGAGGATGATGCTAAGGGTTGGGTGTTGGGGGCTAGGCTACAACTGGCTAAGGTTTGGGCATTGAGGGTTGGGTTGTGATTGGTTGTGGTTTAGGTGTTAGTGATTGGGCTGCAATAATTTCTAGTTGTTGTGTGTTGGGAGTGGGTGTGTCTTGTGAGGCTTTGGTTCTTTACAGGATGTAGCTCAAGGTTATGGCTTATTTTGGACTTTGATCAGCATGTTAGAGGTGTGGTTATGCTTTCTAGTTTGGCCTTCACCCTATTTCTTCCTTGCATGGGTTCCTCTTTCCTTACTTGGATCGCTTTGCTTGGATCAAATCTTGATGATGAGGATGATGTTGAGGGTTGGGTGCTGGCACTTGGGTTGTGTCTTGCTTAGGTTTGGACATTGGGGACTGGGTTGTGGTTTCCTATGGTTTGGACACTGGCAGCTGCACTGTAGCCTTTACTGGCTGATGTGTGTTGGGATCAGGTGTATTTTGTGAGGCTCTAGTTCTTTACAAGATGTGGCTTAGGGTTATGGCTTACTTTGGACTCTAACTGGCATGCTAGAGGTGTGGTTGTGCTTTTTGATTTGGCCTTCACCTTGTTTCTTCCTTGCTTGGGTTCCTCTTTCCTTTCTTAGCTCACTCTGCTTTCTTTTGTTTTGGTGTTGCCTTCTAGTTGCCTTTGTTATTGGTGCTTGATGGTGGAGGTCTTTGGTTTGCCTCTAGAAATGTGGTTTGTGGTTAGTTTTTGGCATGTTTTAGACCCTGATTGGAATGTAGGGTTGGAAGTTTCTCTTCATAGTCTTTCCTACTACCCACTCTCTCTATTGAGGGGCTTTCCTCACCTTTCCCTACTTCTTTATGGTACCTTTGGCTCTTTTTTAGTGCTTTTTGTTTTGTTGGGCAGTGTGGTTGCTCTTCTCTGGGTCCTACTTTGTAGCAGTGATGTTTCTCTTTTTAGCTCCTATGGGGAATGTCTCTCTTAGTGTTGGATGCTTGGGATGGTCGTGGTGGAGTGGTTCTCAACCCTCCTCATTTTTTACTAGTTTTATTTCTTGGAAGGTTGTTGTGGTTCGTGGATGTGGCTAATGCCATGGTTTTGTTGGGTGGTTTTCTCTTAGATTGCCAATCTCTTTTGCTGAGCTTTGTGCTCTTCCCCATTTGGGTCCTAAAGTTCATTTTTTAGGATGGGGTGCGCTTATTCTGACTATTGTGCTCCTTCAAATATTCTATATTTTTGCACAAATGTTTCTTCCTTCGTGGCTACTGGTTTTGAAGAGCTCTACTTTTTCTTCTTTTCTCTAATTTACTAACTTTTCAAAGGATGATATGGTGTTCTTTTCTATGGGTGTAGTTGCTTCCCTTCAATTTTTTCAACTATGGTCTTCTTTGGAGGTGGAGACTGCTCCTTTGGAGGTGGATCCCTCTTCTTTTGAGGTGGAGAGGTGGGTTGTGAATCAGGAAGTTCTATTTTATGTGGTTTAGGGACTCATTTCATCCTCTCCTATAGAGGGGAGCCCCTTCCTATTGAGGTGGAGGCTGGGTTGGTGTTTTGGGTCGATTGGTGTTGTGTGGTGGTTGTGGATTTTTAGTGTTTTACTCTGATTCATAACTATCCCATTAAGGTGGGGAGTTTGGTATTATTGGTTGGTGTTGATAAGTGTTGTGCTACAATCTGGCTAATACATGTTGATGGTTACTTGGATGTTTTAGGAAGTGTGTTGATGGTTGGTGTTGATAAGTATTGTATTGTAGTTTGGTTGTTTTAGGTTGATGGTTACCTGGTCATTTAAGCTAGTTCTTAGATGCAAGTTCCCATGTAATTGGTTGTTTTGGGTTTAAGGATCTCATTAAAACCTTTGCTATTTTGTGTAGATTTGTGCACTCATGCTATTTTTTTTATAATATGCTTTTGGTTCACTATTGGTTGGCTTTATTCTATGCTTTTGCAACTTGGTCTTGTTGTGTGGGTTTTGGGTCCCTGTCAAAACCTACTTGTTAATGGTTTCGGGTCCATTCAAAACCTGTTTTTCCCCCTTAATCAAAACAATTTAGACATAAAATCAACACTAGTCTTCAACTATAAATTTACTATTTACTAAATTGGATTTGTAAATTATTTCTTTAACTAGATAAGGTGTCATTTTAGTGCTTAAAATAATTAAATATGATTTTATATTCATTTCTTAGATTTATTATTATATCTCAACTAGAAAATGATTATAAAATAACAATTGAATTTCAAAAGATTGAAAATTGAGGTTTTTCTATATGCAATCTAAATTTGACCGTGGAAAAATCAAGCAAGAATTATCTTCCCAAATGAGTTATAACTCAAATCCAAAATGGAATTAATAGGCATCATAGAGAAGAATCACAAAGGAGCATGTAAGAATGTACTTATTTTATTTTTATTTTTATTCATTAGTCTTTATCCTCTTTAAAATGTTTTATGGCACAATGGTGCAAAAGCTTTGCAAGGATAATCATTGTTTGGCTTATGACCTTGTTACATATCCAAGCATATAGATCTTCAAGCTAGCTATGTTAATAACTAAAATCTTATTGTACCAAAAAACAATATGGAAAATACACAATAAAATTATATTTAATTGGTGTGTTTCACTATAAAAGAGCCAATGTAATAATCATAGGGTCTTACACATGTTCATATGTTTGGGCTATACGAAAGATCACTTTTAGGACATGAAAAGATGTCAAACATTAAATGATACCACTCTACAAGAGAACCAAGTTCTCTTAATAGAGAGGTAGGTCATTTTCTAATAAACCAAAATAATTAATGCTCTTCTAATAATAATTTTGTAAGCTAATTTATATGATAAATAAAAACTAATATATATTAAATCTCTTTTGGTGAATATTAACATTACTTCTGATTTTCTCAATATATTATATCAAATAAATTAACAATTTGCATGCAATGATGATATTTAACATTCTTTAAAATAAAAAATAACTATAATGTTAAACATTAGTGCCTATCAACTTTTAAGTGCTACTACCAATCATAATTAAAAAATTATTCCTTGTTTTTACTTGTATTAAATTTTAAATTGCCCCAAAAAATTTGGACTTGAAATATTATACACACAGATACATGCATATACATGTGTGTATACACACATACATGCATATACATGTGTGTATACACACATACATAGATGTGTGTATATAAACATATATGAGTATAGATATGTGTATATGTGTATATACATAAATATGCATGCACAAATATGTGTATATATATACATACACATATACATATACACATATACATATATACATATATATGCTTGTATGTGTATAATATTTCAAGACTAAAAATTTTGGAACATATATATGTATGTATATATACACATATATATACAGGTGTGTGTGCATATGCATGTATATATAGACATAGGTACATATACACACATGTATATGCACATACATACATATATACATATGTTCATGGCTATGAATATGCTTGAAATTTATTACATTCAAATATGACAATTATTGTTGAAAGGATTAGGTATGGAGGTAAAATCTGTAGTTGATCCCTCAAGTGAGCATTAGGATGTAATTGATATTGATTATTTGGATTGATGTTTGATGAAAGATAAATCTTGATAAGGAACATCTTCTTGTCAAAATGTGTCATGGGCTAGTGATTTAGATTTTTGCTTACAAATAATTTGACCAATTTGATTTTGTGTTATACAAATGTTTAGATCACCACATAAGTTATAAGATATAGCTCAAGATTTATTCCTGAAGTAGGATTGTAAGTATCTACCCCCAATGTCTAGAAATATATGGAATGGTATGGGTGGATCATGCATGGATAAATGAATGGATTGATGGATGGTATGTGAAGGATGCCAAGGATTATCTTGTGATAGGATAGCATTTTGGATAGAGTATTCCTCTTTGGATAATGCCTCATGGCTCAGATAATGCTAGTTAGGATAGGATCAATGATAATGACCCATGTGGGAGGGAATTCAGGTCCGGTCCATTCCATTCCGGATGAAAAAGCAAGCTTACGAGAATGGCGTAGTAAAGATGCTTGATTCTACTCATGATGCCTGTTTTGCTAAGAGTTTTTCATCATGGTACTTGTCCAAAGCACCACCATAGTGGTTTTCACTAGAGGACAATTTTTCTCTTGACTATTTTCTTGATTTTTTGAAAGTTTATGCTCATTTTGAACCACCTAGTGATGTTAAGGTAGATTTTTATGGTGTTGATATAGATGTTGTTGTCATGATGTGCCAATAATATCCTACTTGGAGGATTTTTTTTGTTAGGATACAAGTGCTTAAATGTAACCCATAGATTCTCTTATTTTCTTTGTCGATATTGGAGTTAACCTCATCTAGATGTGCACATCATGATAGAGTGCCTGTAGAGTCCTTATGGTAAAGAGTTGCTACCAACACATGGTTAAAGTGAGAGTTGGATACAATGAAAAAAGTGTATGGTGATATGAATGAAGGAATATGAGATGGATCAGCCAATAGTTTGGAACCTTTGACTCTCCAAACTTTGGAATATGAGCAATGATGGGTGGAAATGGATTTTTAAGTGGAATTAGGACCAATTGCTTGATATACAATGTATGTCACTTGAGAAGCTTGCTTTTGTATTTGTGGATGTCTTTGATGGATACATTTTTGTTTTTTTATTTTTCCCCAAAGTTTTTTTGAATAATGGAGTGTGATAGGGGTGATCTTCTTTTGTAATATGCTTTGGTATCCATTTATATTTTCTCTATCCTTTTTTCTTTACTTCTCTTTTTGATTTGGTGGCGTTCTCTTTTCTTTGATAGGAATCTTTCTTTCCATGTTGGGCCCAACTTGCAAATGAAATGATGTGTGGATGTTAATTCATAATATGCCTAGTTGTAGTATTGACAATACTTCCATCATAAGGATTCTTCGTGCTCGCTATGTTCATGTTTTCTTTAGATAAAATTACCCCTAGGGCATGGTGGAGGTATTACTAACATGCTTTGATTCTTCTAATTTAAAATTTTCATTAAAAAGACCTAATCCTTTACCTTGATAATGTATCCTCTGATCAATGGCCACTGAGTATGACTTGTTGTGAACACATGATATTTCTATGGGTTCCAATTGTTCAAGAATGTTAACTATTTTCTTTTATTCCATTATATCTTTATTTGTTGATACCGCTTTAGAAGATGTTGATACTGATTCAAAAGATGTTGATGATGCACAATCACTATAATAATCAAGAATCTCGACCGTTGCTTGCTCTTGCATGTGGGAATATCAAGAGTGGGATACTCTTGTTTTGGATGAAGAATGTCTATATGTCCATTAGAAAGAAACATTTCAGGGGTGATATCGAGGATATCTTTGGAGTTTAAAATGGATTGGAAGATTTTCATGTGCTCTTGATAAAACTCTAGGGAAGTGAGCTCTTCATCTTGACTTAGGGTAGAGAAACTATCACTTATGGGTTGGAAGGTATTATAAAAATCAAGGAAATGTTTTGGGTATAGGGGTTCTTGATCCTGACTCGATTTGGAGCAACTTTGGTTATCCTCAAGAGCCTCTCCTTGACATGATCCTTGGGTGGATGATACATCATTGATAAAAGACTCTTCCTAATAATTTCTAGGTATGGATCAATTGATTGGAAGGGTTCCCTTGATTGTTTTGATGTTGAGGGACCAATGGATTGGATACATTTCCTTGTTGTGTTTGATTTGGGATTAAGGTGTTTCCTTGATTGATGGGATTTGTGACCAATGGGTTTCCTTGATTGATGGGATTTATGAAAAATAGGTTTGATGTGTTTTGTTGGTTGGTTTGAGTGGCTTGTGGAACCAATTGATTTGATGGGTCAATTGGGTGGTTGGATGAAGATATACCTTGTTATGTTAAGGGTTGATTTTGTATAATGGTGTTCACTTTCCCTTGTTGTTCCACTTGGGGTGCTTGGCTCACATGACTTTGTGTAACATTAGGAACACTTTGGGTATTTGTGGTGGTGGAAGAATATGGTTGGGAACTAAATGTTGGTATCCAATTTATGTTTTGGGGAAGGGTTGTGTCTTGTATATCCAAAATTGTGTTGCTTCCTAGATTGGGAGTGAGACCAAGGTTGGTTCCTAGTTGATTTGCAAGACTATAAGTTAATGGTTGACTTGGTACAAGTGAGGAATTGAGTTGAGTGATAGTTTGAGTCACACCTTGTTCCAAGGGTTGTATGATGGAAGTTTGAGGAATAGAAGCCACATTTCCCAAGGGTTGTTCCTTAATTATATTTAAATCGAATGTTGAAGGGAGTTCATCCCCTTCCTTTGCTAAGGCTAGCATGTATTGTGTGGGGTTCATCTTCATCAAATTTTTGATGATATGGTGTGTTTTGGGACCTTGTTGAGCTTCAAGAAGTTCCTTTGTAGTGAGCTCATGTGGGTTATTCATGACATCTTCTACTTCATACCCCATGTCTAGTGAAGTTTGTGGTATATTTTGTGATGGGGTTGATAATCCTCTAGGATCAAATTCTTGTTGGTTGGGATCACTTCTAGTATATTTATTTTTGTTTTGCTCCATTTTTTTCTTGTGTTGTGATCTTGTTGTTACCATAAATTTTGGATCAACTATTGGAGAAGTGTGTTGGGATTTGTATTTTTGGATTCTCTAGTTGATTCAAATTTTGGTAGAAGTGAGCCTCAAGGTGTTTAGGACCAATTATGTGATTAGATGATAAAAAGGGTGAGTAATATGGATGGTGAACTTATAAATTTTGGACAACACTTAGACTAAAGGTTTTTTGTTTGATATTTTGGTAAGGATGTTAATGAACTTGTGACCTTAGGATAAACTTGTTCAAAAGGATGGTGTTTTCTAATCTAACTAAATGTATGAAAAGATTCATTTACACACATATAGCTAAACTAGGGGATTTGATTGATGATAGCCTTTAAGTCTAGAATGTTAATGTGTCCAAATTTTTAAAGTTGTTTGTGAGGTGAGATGTCAAATGTCTTCAAATGGATGGGATGGTTGATCCTAGTGTTTTGAACCTAATAGGTACTTTATTTAAAAGATCAAGGTAGTGAAAAACATGCTTTACCCTTGGAGTGATAAACCTAATAAATCAATGTTTGGATGGTAGAACTTTGATACAATGTTTTGGTATGCATTTCCACATCTTCTCTTTGTTGCTTTGGAAGTATAGATGTTTGAAAATGAAACCAAGATGTCCCTAATTTTTGGGTCCAATTGAGTTAAGCTTTGATTAATTAAATTGATTTTACCACATCAATTGTCTTGATTAAGTTTAGACTAATAATGTCGATGACAAGGCCAAATATTTCCCACAAAAGCTTGAAATTGTGGAAATCAAAGAGCTAAGCTATAGGTCCTTAGGTTAACTTTGATATATGTGAGTGGAGATATGGTCAAATATATTGGGAAACCACTAATATATTATGTTGAAAAAAATAAGATATAGTTAGAGGTATGCAACAATATATTTTTCTTGAAGTGCACTCAAATAATAAAAGGGTTTGAAATTTGAAGAACATGTTGATGTTGGTTTGAGTTCATTTTAACACGCAGTGTATTTATTAGCTCAATGGGTATGGGAGATATTTCACAAGTCTTCTTCCACAAGACTTACTAGTTTGGCTCAACAAAATCAGTCACTTTACAATCTAGAGGAATATAGGTACGTCATTTCTTAGTAGGCTTACCTCACCCCCGAAGGAATGATGTAATATGAATCTATAGAGGGGTAAAATAGGTCATGTCAAGGAAATGTACCATCTTGACACGCCTAGCTTTGTACAAGAGAATTAACTCTTAAGCTTTATGCCTCAACTATAAATCGGACATGGTAAGTAACTTCTCAAAATGGTGTTATTCCAATGCACTACCTCAAAGGATGTTTTAGAAAACTTGGTTGGCTTCTAGACAAGGTTTTAGTGACACCATGAACACAGGAGGTATAAACCATGCTAAGCTACTTAAAGCTTTAACCATTCCTACCCAACTCATACATTCAGATGAGGATTAGGCACTGCTATGTTACCACGCCCCCAATATAAGCTACTTTCTTTCAATTTCACAAACTTTATATAGCCTACCAGTAAACATGCTTTTAGGTTCACTTATGAGTTCTCCATTGTGGGATGTGTCTCATATGTAGGCCCTTATCAAATAAAGATGATAAAATTCTATTTCTCTTCACCCAAGATCGTATGAAGCACAAGGGGAGAGGATACATAGCAAATCCTTGGGATGACTCAAAAAAAAATTGTAAACTTAGAGTGTTTCTCTTCACCCAAGATCACACGAAGTGCAAGGACAGTGGATACACACTAAAATGTTACACAAGCATGGAAAGTTCATTTTAATAGTAACAAACTAAAGTATTATTTTTTGTTGTTAATTTTAAACCAATATTGCAATGGTGAGGATGTTTGGGTTCAATTTTATCCAACTTTGAAAAATCGTATCATTGTAAATTTTAGACCCAATTGAAAGATAGTTGTCTTAAAGCATGAAATAAACAACATAATCATATCATCCCATAAGTGTTTAAAAAACACTTTTACAATAAAGATAAAATGATACTTTGCTCCTTTACTTCAATATTTTTCTCCTTTTCAAACCTACAAAATAGTTATCCTTACAGAAAAAACCAAAAGCCAGTAAATGATCAGAGAGTACATTAGACTAAAAATTTAAAGCAAACATGAAAATCTAACTCTATTTTACCTAACAATTATGTCGTTGTGCAGGCAATTGCATCACTCTGGTTTGGAAAAAAAGCGTTGTTGTATGACAAATGCATTGCTATTTTATAAAAGCGTCACTCTGTCGAACTTATGGGTGTCGCTCTGACAAAAACTAAAGAGGTCAATTGCATCGGAGTTTTGAAAAATGCATCACTATTTTCAATGGTGTCACTCTAGTGAACCTATAATCACAAAAATAAATAGAACTATCCATAGCACGTCAATGTATCAAAAGAATTTCTATAACAAAATGACAAAGGCATGCAAATGCAAACAATAGCAGTGAGTTATATTTCAATAGTGTCACAATTTACAAAGGTGTCGCTCTGGTAAAAGGAAAATAGCATCGCAATGTAAACAATCATGTCACTATTTACAATAGTGTCACCCTACACTAAACAAAAGTGTTGTCAAGTCCTACAACCTAAAAATCATGGAAAACTCAAGCAAAATTCATCAAATTTGATTAGTTCTATCGTCTTAGCACCAAAATGCAAGCATGATCATAAACTAAGGTGAACCTACAAGATCTACATGAAATAAACAAATTTTTATCAAGTTAATTCAAGTTCCCAGTGAAATACTTGAGAAAATCAAACGAAGAATCCATTTAAACATAAAAAAACAAGAAATTCTTAAAGGATACTAATCTAATGATTCAAACCTCATCCCTTTCGGGGATTGGTGTTACATTGATGTGGAATGTCAACCCTTTCCTAACCCCTTAGTTGAAATAAGCTTTTAAGCAAATTCCGTTGATGAATATTGATGAAAATAGATGTAAACCAAGCTAAAATGGATGAAAATATATGCAAAATGATGCTATATTCTACAATACTAAATGCTAAAATGCTAATGGAGATGGTTCTAAAATTTGGTATAGTTTAGTTTCTCTAAATGGAAGTGGATCCATTTCTCATAGAAATGAGGAGTATTTATAAGAGAAATGGTTGAATCAATGGTCAGGATTGATTTGATCAATCAATGGATGAGAATCCATGAGAGGAGATGGCATGAATCAAGGATTCTCATCAATGGATGAGAATTCAAGTTCACATCAAGGATTTAATCAATGGCTCTCATTGATTCAAAGAAGCCCACTTCCTAAAAATTAAGAAGTTTTTAGAAGATATTTCCCATTTTGGAGGAGTGCAAATGGAGGAATATTATGTAGGAATATTCCCTTGCAAGTGGGAGGGTGAGAGAAATTGGCCATTTAGATAATTAAAACAATGTTTTAATTGTGCAAGATAGAGGAAATTAGGATTATCATTAAATAATTAAATTATTCAATGAAAGGGGGTAAAATGGCATCTAATTAAATAATAAAGATTATTTAATTAAATGAGAAGACATAAGCAATTTAATTAAATAATTTACATTACTTAATTAAATAAGATGAAATTTATTGTGAAAGGGGATGAATTAGCCAAATAACATTGATTATCAAATTAATAGACAAAAATGATAAATATAATTAAACAAATAATATTATTTAATTAAACGGCCGAAAAGAAGTTATTTAGGATGAAATGGCATTAGTAATCAATTCAAATGTGCAATATTGGTCAAGATAATTTTAAGTGTCTACAAATTCTATTTGTGCATTTTTTTGTCTTACCTAGAGTTTTATCCCTTCAAATAATTCACTCCATTCCATCTCATGGTCTCATTTTTATACCTAATGATGATAATATCCCTCACATATCTTGTGATATTCCTTCCTCCATATCTATAGATTCATGATCTATTGATGATATATTTGTTTAGGATCTAGTGATAATTAATTAGTTAAGGTCCTTTATCATTACCCTCACATGTTATTAATGGTCCATTATTTCATGATGATTTGGTTCAGGTTATTTTTAATACACATATTATAAAAAACTAATGATAAAGGTATTTAGTGGGAATGGATATGCAATTTTAATTAACAAATTCATTTGAAGATACTTTAATTGATAAAGCACATCAATGGTTTTATTCATGTCATGGTTGTTATACATGATTTCATTCTTTATCTAATTTCATAGATCACTTTATTCTTGATATTAGAGCATATTTTTCTAGTGATTAAAATATTTTAACCTCTAGTACAATCCCTTCAGAGATATTATAAATTTATCTATGTATCATCTTGATGCACCATATTTAGATGTCTATGATGTATCTCATATAAACTATTTTATGGCTTCTCACAATGTAGATTTTGAGAATTATGAGCACATGCTTATCATAATGTTACCTTTATATATCATATTTATCAACATGAATAAACCTGTGGATTAAGCATTATGAAAAAGAAACTCTATGATAATCTCTTATAATTATTTCTAAGCTCAATTAAGGATGATACCCACATTATTGATAGTCCACTGATTATGTTTTTCCTAAACCTTACACATGACATGGATATACATGAGGCTATAAGGCATATTATTGATAATATCATCTCTAGCTTTGTTTTTCCTTCTACGTCACACAATTTTTCCCACCAATTAGCCACCATCATGAGAAAATTATAAAATATGGAGAGTTACATTAATGACTTGCAATAGTCCCCAAATAAGGATTTCACAAGTGAGATACTACACAATCTATTGGAATATAAAATATTGTCTTATCCTTCACCAATTGGATTCATGACACTTAGTTGTATAGTATATGGTGGTAGAGGTAATCTATTAATTCATATGTTCCTTAACAACTACATATTTTTACTATTTTTAAGAGGATAAATTTGTTGCAAAGTTATTTCCATGGAGCTTGTGTGATTATGCACTTGATTTTATTCTTTATATCATGCTTCTATTTATTTTTCTAGAGAAAGTTAATTCATTTATTGATATTTTCCAACACAATATTGAGCCTAAAGGAACATTGAAAATTTGGGATAATGTAAAAAAGAAAAAGAGGCCATCAATGAGTACGTGTTTTAAACTCAAATTTTGGTCACTAAAATTAATTTCAAACTACAATAAATTGAAATTCAAGGTTTATTTAGCAAAATTATACTTTCAATAATCAAATAAAATGTTATTTTCATAAGTGATCATTCAAAATGTACACAAATGTGAGCTTGCATTGATGGAAAAATATCTTTTTTAGTGTATTTATCACCTCTACTCATTCCTAAGAGTTACAGTCAAAGTTAAATTATAAAATAGAGGAAATAGGGGTGTATTTAACATCATTCTATCTCCATCTATGCTTGATCAACTAATGTAGACAATACATGTATACAACTTAGCATGCCAATGAATCTCTTATTAAGAAACTCATTGACCTAGATGTGCTACATTTAATTTATCAACCAGGGAATTGCAATTTCTTAGATGATGTACATGACATTGTATATGAAACTAAGAATCTTAAGTTGTCCTAATCAATTGTGTATAGAAGAGTTAACAAAATTAACTTCAGTTGAAAGCAAATTGATTGAAATAAATTTACCTAGAAGAAGATCTAACTAAATAACAATTACTACATGTAATTTCTCTTGTAAGAATAGTGATCAATGACTCAACTATGCAACAACTACTTAAAATAATTATAATAACAATTAATCACTACTCAAAAATTTAATTTATTGTAAATAATAACCTAAATTATAAGGAGTATTGCAGTTACTGCAAGTGACCCTTCCTTGATTAGCTGCAATCCCACAATATGTCTCTTAAATCTTAGCTAAAAACTTCATATAAATGAGTGAATTTGTCTTTATTTTAATCTAAATAGATAACTAAGAATATAGTGTGATGAAAGAGGGGTTATCAACAACCCTCTTCTTTTGATAACACACAAACACCCTCAACAGTGCATACAAATCAGCAACAAAGTTTCATGAAATTAATTAAAATTCGCAACAAAAGATCTTATCATTATGGAAATATAATTACACAATAATTTTCAGTCATCAAATGACTAATGGGAAGCAACAATTTCCCCTTAAATAATCTGAAATAAAACACAAAATAAATTACAACAAAAAGCAACCAATGTGCTCCATGAGCACCTCAAAATCTGCACCTTTCTCCTACAATCAATCACCTAAAACCCTTCAACCTTCAAAAATGGAGCCTTCAATATTTAATGGCTTTCATAATCCTCTCAACCTGCAACAAAGGTTTTTAAAACCTCCTAAGAAAATACCACATTGGAATCTCTCCCTTTCTCCAAACCTGTATCAAACAATGAATGCCAAAAACATGCAACACACCTCTTCCCAAAAATCAGATTTTTCCTCCTATTGGGAAAACTACACCCACATCTCCAAGAATGAGTGGTTTCAATAATGGAAAAATCAATAAATGATTTTTCATGCAATTTTGTAACTCCCACAAACCCAACACCCAAATTCGCTTTTTCATATTTTTCAAAAAATGCAACTACACCTCCATTATCTCCACTTGCTAACTTGCATAACAAAAATGATATTTATTTAATTAAATATAATTATGCCCAAACTTATTCAAATTATCCTTCTAACATGAAATTAGCCTACTAACATGAAATGCAAATGCAAATTTAATTTTTTTTTGGTAGATGTTAATTGCACTTACCTAGGATGCTCTTGCATCAAACACCCCAGGTAGAAAGAAATGTTTCATGAGTTGCACTCAGAAAAATTTGTAGACCCTGTGTCTATCTTAGATCCATCTCATTTCCTTGTCCACTAGAATATTTCTGTGCACCACTTTTTACAAACTTACAACATTACCATGTTTCATCCTTCCTCTACTACCTGTCATGTAATTCAAAGCATCAAATTTATTTTCCAACAAAAAAACTTCATCAAAATCAAAACTAAAAATTAAACTTATACCTCCTCCTTACTCATTTTTTGTTCTACCTTTTCCATATCTTTCCACTATGTCCCCTTCATGAAATTCCACTATTTCAATGCCTTCTGAAGACATGAAATTGTTGAAACTTGGTTTCCTTCACTCAAAATAGTGTTATTACTACTATCAAAAGACTCAATTTCCACATGACTTGACAAGGAATCATGATCACTAATCAAAATGTTTTCACCATCACTATTCTCAAACAAGGATTCTTCATAAAACTCTTCATTAACCTTCACACTCCACTCTTCCAATTCAACTTTATCAAAAGTAATTTCTACTACAACAAAATTATCTATTCCTTCACTCTCTTTCTCATCAAACGAAATAATAAAATCATATTTTATCCCACCCTCTACTACTACCTTCATTCCAATTGATCTATCTACTTCAATCTAAGTCAAAAAATCACTTTCTCATCTTCATCATGGTTAGTGTTAACAAAGCAAACATATTCATGCTTCATACCATCTAAAAGTTTGATTTCATCAACCAAACAAGTCCTTGAATTATTGCAAACCTTACGAATTTCTTCTTTCAATGGCTTTAATTTGTATTTCACTCCATCATTTGTCAATGTGTATGTGTTGGCATAACCATCGTGCACTACCTTCCTATCAAATTGCCAAGGCCTTCCTAACAAAACATGAAAATATTTCATAAGAATAATATCACATAAAATTCCATCTATATAACCTCTTATATTAAGATTTACCAAACTTTGTTCACTGATAAAAACTTTCCTACCATCTTGTAGCCATGCTATCCTATACATATGTAGATGCCTTCTTCTCTCTAGCTGCAATTTTCTCACCATCTCTTCCGAAATGAGATTATTTGTGCTACCTCCATCTATGATGACATTACATACCTTGTTCTGGAACTTGCATCTTGTTTTGAACAAACTTTTTCTTTGAATTGATTTTTCATCTTCATTCAATAGGGTTCTCCTAGCCATTGAAGTTTCACCATCTTCTGCTTCTTTGAAATGTAATGATCTTGCATCTTCTTTATTCACATTTGCTACTTTATTATGGGGTAAAATCACAAACTTGTGTCACACTTTATAAAGGAATCGGCCAACAGCAAAAAAAATTCTAAACTTCAACCACATAAAAGTGGTCTTTATGTTTTGAATTTCAAAATGGTGTAAACTAATGAAATGTAGAACTTTTAATGAATTTTATTCTTGTAATTTTTAAAAAAATTTAAAAAATTGTTTTTATTATGTTTTTATCAATTTAAGGACAAATTTTGGAATGCTAAAAATTTTAGAAAAGAGGGACTTCATGGGTCATCAAGAAACAAATTGAAAAAAACTTCATTTCTCCCTTTTTTTTTTCTCCAAATAGGTAACTTCAATATCTTGTGCATAGAAAATAAAATAAAATTTTGATGTATATTTTTCTCATAATAACATTTTAAAGTCAAACATGTCAGAATTTGATAGTTTTCACGGGTCGTCAACTATTTTCAAAAAAATTTAATCATTTTCAAAAAACAAAATATACCCTTTTGAAGAAGACTCTTTCCTCTTGTGCCCCATATAAGATTTTAAAAAAATTAATAAGTTTTACTATATTTTTTTATTTCTAATCAGCCTCTTATTTTATTTTTAAAACCTTCTTGCATTATTTTAAAAATAAAATATATTAAAACTAATCAAAATATTAAAAAATATATATATTTGGATTCTCCACTCTAAGCTCTACAAAAGGGTATTTTTATTTTTTGCAGAAAGATCATTCTGACTAGAGAAATACTCTGCCAAAGTTGAATGTTTCATAAAATTCTGAAAAATGATGAGTTGGTTGCCATGTAGGATGCCAACTAGACATTCTCGGCCGAGAGGGTTTTGGCCGAGCATTTTTCGGTCGAAACATTACCGGTCGACAAGAACTTGGCTGAAATTGGTCGAAATAAAAAAAAAATCTTTTAATTTTTCAACTTAAGAAAATTCAAAAAAATAGATATTTTGATTATTTCGATAGGGAAAGCTATTTTCAATCAAAGAAGGTTTATTTCGACATTTTAGAAGGTTTATAATTTCAAAAATTTAGAAGACTTATTTTGACAAAAGAAAATGCATTTGGACAATAGCAGAGCTATTTTTGAAGGTATGTATTGATCTTCAGCTTATTTAATTGATTGTCTTTATTTTCATGAATGCATTTGAAGTTTGTTTTCACTATTTTTTTATTTATTAAAATATTAACATCAAAGAAATATTTGTAAAAAATTTAAAATAAAAGTTACATCTTCATAATATTGTACCTAACTATTATCATTTATTTGTTATCATTCACAAGTGTGTACATAGTAGGTAATTTGATAATTACTTTTATATATACATAAAATTAGATACTTATGTTTAGTAAAATTTATATAAAAAACATCAAAAATATCATTATCAAGAAGTTTATTTTATATTTATTTATTTGAGAATTATATATAATTTTAAGTGCCTCTTATGTAAAATTATATATTTATAAAAAATTATATAGAAAGGAGATTATTTTATTTTATTTATATTATTTATTGAAAAATTATTTTATTTATTTAAAAAGTGTTTGAACATGAATGCATTTGTTGTTTTCACTATTTAAATTCTTAGATTTCATTATTATTGATCACTAATTCTATGTTCTTCCATTCTTGTTCTTATATGTCCTCCTTAAATACCTATGTTTTATTAAATTTACCTTTGCCTTTACTTTTATTTCCAACTTGGACTTATCTTTTATACATGTATATATTATTAAATTAAATATTTTATGTTTTGCATGTTTATGTTTATTAGACTTTTGTTTAAAGTACTCGGGATTTATGATATTTTCCTTAAAATTTTGGTTTCTCATGTTGCCTCATTAATTCTTAAATTTTCATGCATGTATTGTGATACTTTAAATGAGCATGTACAACTTTTCCACAAATTATTCTTTGACTATTGATTATTTTCTTTGATGCTATATATATGTTCATGGACCACAGTTTTAGATCTAGTTACCACGTATACTAGAGGGCATCATATGCATTCTATTACATCTTAAACCTTGATTCATCATGTTGCATCTTCATATTATGGGAATCATGTCTCTATCCCTTTACATCTTATGCTTATATGGTTATATCCTTACAGTTTAGGTCATTAATCCTTCCTCCTTTTAACATAGTGTGATTTTATTTGTCACATCCTTGCATTTAAGGAATCATGCCTTGAACCCCTTTGTAATTTCTTATCCTTTCATTGCTAAATACCTTTTCATAGGAGATATATATATCATATTTTCTCTCTTTCACATCAAATATAAGTGGTGATCTACACATTTAGGTATATATTGAGCTCATGGTGTTTCTCTTTCTATGTTTTATAGTACTCATTTTATTAAAAGATCTGGACATATATTTCAATGCACATTTAGTGGTGATCTAGTAATTGATGTCATGATGTAGCACGTGCATCTAGTTACATGCTTTAAATATTTATGCAATATTAATTGTACATATTTCATTGAAAGCTCATGTGTGTATGAATTTGTATGTAGGTGAATTCAAATTTGAGTGCAATTGTGATGGCGAATCTAAGGATTAGATCGAGGAAGTATGATCAAACATGAACAAGATAAAGAAAGAGAAAAGTGGGTGAAGGAACATCTACTAAACAACAACCTATGGAAAATATTGATGATCAAGGTGATGTACAGGTACAAGAACAAACTGAACCTAGTAATAGAAATTTTTTGGACTATGGTATTGAAAATCTGATGGAGATGGATGAGGTTTCTCTTTTCAATAATATTTCATCTAAAGATAGGTTATCTAAAACCACATTAAAATTACACTCTAAAAAAATATGGGATGAATTTTTTGAAGAAAATTCTCTAATTGGAAGAGCATAGTTAGGAAAAGTTATTTAGACGAAAAGAAATGACCCCTGTTTTGGAGTTGTTAGGGGTTGATAATAGGAAAAAGGTCATCATATTTAAAACATTTTTTTTTGAAAAATTGCAAGAAGCATTGGAATGTATTGAAAAGAAGAGTCGAACTAGTGATCTAATTATTACACGTAGAGCATTGATGACTATAATTTCTAGTAAGAAATTATCACATAGAAGAAAAGTTCAAGCAATTTTTGAATTACTAAATGTTTCTAGGAGAACTATTCAAAGTTATATTAAAAAGATAAATGAAATAGATGGAAAATTTGAGAAAAAATGGGTAAATATTTGTAGGGTTCCCCGAAAAGATAGAATTTTAGAAGATGTAAAGAAATAGGTGGTAGAATATTGGACCACCCACTCTCGTGTTTCTTCCAATAGAAGGGATACTATACAAATAATAGGTGATGATGGTACAAAAATTTCTCATCCAAAACATTTTATAGATACAACACAAAGTGAACTTTTGAAGCATTTAAACAAGAATTTTTAAATGTGAAGATTTGTCAAAGGATGTTTGAAACACTACGACCATCATTTGTACGTATAAATAAAGTACGTGAAACTTGTTGTTGTTGAAATCATGTTGAATTTGATCTACACCTACAATCATATAGAAAAGTTATGGCAACAATTGATCAAAATTTAGCCATCCCTGGAAGCACAACACAATTTGTGAAGTCTCTTCTATGTGAAAAATTAGAAGATTGGATGAATTCAATGTTCAATGTATAAAAAATGTATGTAATGATTGTGGAGATTTGAAGAATCTTTTACATGTTGACAATAATGAAATGCAAGTTACTTGGAAGAGATTTGAATATGAGACATACTTAACAAAGTCAGGAGTTGAGGCAAAAAAATTGTTCTCAAAGAGAGTGGATTTCCTTACAATGAATTCATGAGTAAATTTTGCAATATCATATATCCACATATCCAGCATTGTCATGTTGCAAGATGGAAAGCTAAGCAATTTCATGATTCAAAGAATTGTTTTCCACCAGGTTGTATTCTCTCTATTGTAGATTTCTCTGAGAACTATACATTTAGTCTTCAAACTGAAATTCAAAGTCAATATTATCATTTAGAGCAAGTTGCAGTCTTTGTGCAAGTTTGCTATAGGCATGCCAAGTTAGTGGTCGATGGAATAAAAAGTATCAAAGATGATTGAATTATCATCAAAGAGGTTCACTTTTATATCAGTGATGATACGAATCATGATAGAAGCTATGTAGCTCATTGTTTCAATTTTTTTTTGAAGACTTGAGATGATGTGGCATAAATAAAGAACAACACTGGATATGGTCTAATGGATGTGTCGGTAAGTACATTGTTTTTAAAAAATATATATATATATTTATATTTACTTTTAACTTTGAGACTTAAATTGTTTAATTTATTATATATATAATTACTTTTTTGAAGCTAATTTGGTTTGAGTGTTAAATTATTTGTAACTTCACAGGACAATTTAAGTTTGCAAAAGCTTTTGTTTGGTTAAGCAATCAACATGCTAGATGCAACACCAAATTTTTGTGGAATTTTTATGAGAGTGGACATGGAAAAGGAGAGCATGATGGAGCAGGAGCATGTGTGAAGCATCCACTTCGTCAACATGAACTTGCTAGTATGTAACTTTCACCATATATATATATGGAATCTAGCTCGATATTTTTTAAAAGATTAGATATATATATTTAAAAACTAAATTAAATTCTTTTAAGTTCCTTGAAAGTAATAGGTGACAAATTGTGCCTATGATTAGGTGAAAATATCATTTCAGAAATGAGCAACAAACAAAGGAGTGCAAAAAACAAAGATTAACACCTTGCACCTCAAGATAGGGAAAAATGTTTAACTTAACAAAATAAATGGAAAGTTTTACCTTGTCAATTTGATTCGTGATGTTGTGTATGCTCCACTTGATGGCAAAAGATGAACAAATATGATGCAAGATGGATGAGAAATGAATGAAAATGCTATGATGGATGCAAGGAATGCAAGTTTTTAGCTAAGTATGGCTCCAATGAAAATTTTGCAAGAGTTTGGTTAGAACAATGATCAACCCCCTAAATGAGAGAAAAGAAGGGGTATTTATAGAGAGTTGAATGGTTGAGATTAAACTAATAAAACCAAGATGAAGGGCTATGGTGAGTTGAGAACTCACAAGCCCTCACATCTTGACATGTGGAATGTGAGATGGCTTAAAGATGGTGATGTGTAAATGAGGTGGAATGAGGGTACATGATGTGGAAGAAGGACAAGTACTTTACAAGTACCTTGGAGGATGAGAAGATTCCTTTAAAAGGAAAGTTTTTATTTCCAAATGGTTGGAAAGTAACATGAGAGTAATTTTAGTAATCCTCAAAAATTCTCATGGGGAAGAGAAAATTAGTTGGAGAAATAAATGTGAATTAAAAATTCACATGCTTGCAAGAATCTCACGGATAAGACAAGGTTCCAAAAAGGGAAGAACTTGTCCACATGTGACTTGATGTGACAAGTCTAAGATTTTAGAAGATGCATGGGAAAAGGGGAAGAGTCTACATATGACTTGATGTGACAAGTCAAAGATCACATGGGGAAGAGAAAAATGAATTTAATATTCCTTGGAAGGATAAAAGGAATTAAAAATTCCCTGGGAGGTTGATTAGGCTAGTTAATGAAGGATTAGAGGAGGGTTAGGTGGATAAGAGAGATTAGGGGCCAACTTGCAAAAATTGGAGGATGTGACACATCCTAATCAAGGATTAGGCATGTGCACATTCCTAATGATGGGATTAGTAGGTTGATTAAGAATAATGGATGTGACATGTGAGGAATTCAATAAATGTCATATTTATTTAATTCATTTGATGAAAGGGGTAAGGTATTTAATTATTAACTGATTACCTTAGTGGTTTAGATGATTTAAGGGTATTAATTAAATAATAACAATATTACTTAATTAATGCTAATGAGAGGTTATTTAGACGAAGAGGAAAATTTGGACAAATATAAGTGTCCAAATTTAGGTGTCTACATTTTTCCCCTCTTTGAGATGGTGTTACGAAGTAGCATCATTTCAAAGAAGATTAAAACATAGAACCTAGAAGAAGATGGTTAGATCGGAAAAGATGCCCCAGTCTTCAAAGGAGTGACTAGGAAGGAAAGATGATGGGGGTGAAGATGAAGAGTAGGGTTTAAGGATGCCCCCTCGAGAGGACATGCGGGTTCAAGAGAACACGGGTGTGCTCTCGAAATGGATGAAACAATGCAAGAGTATATGAGGAAGATGATGTAAAGTGATGGATAAGAAAGGATGAAAAGGTGGCAGGAGATTGGGAAGGGAGAGTGATGAAGGATGGATGGATGGGGGGAATTTTGATAGATGAGAGGATGAAATGGGAGATGAAATGCAATCCTAATGCAATTTTCCATTTTTAGAGCACTAATTTTTGCTATAGTAGAAGACACGATACACGAAGGTATAAAGGACCAAGGCAGATTAGTGTCTAATGCATGAAACAAACACAATAAACAAGAAGGATATCCCGACACCCGAAAATCGCGATGACTTTGGTCGGGCCAGGTATTGGAATAATCGCAAGCACACAAGGATTCCCCAGCATAACACAAGACCTCGGGGATCTTGGTGGGTACTATGCGGGACAATCGAGAAGAAAAAAATAAAGAAAAGATCAAGATATGCCCCTATGTTTACCAGTCAAAGCACACCATGATATGATGGATCAAGGTGACCATGACAAGTGATGATAGGGAGCTCAAATGATAAACAAAAGCCAAAAGCATCAAAATTTCACAATCAATTTCAAGCATCCTTTGCCATAGGATCAAGGGGATGGATGGGATTGATGAGTCTATTAGGAAGGATGCATCCTATTGAGACCGATGATGGATACTAAACTAAAAGATCAATATGACACAAGATACTTGGAATCAATTGGATCTGATGATACTAGTACATCTCATTTGTTAAGAACCAACTAGATAAGGGCAATGACATGACATAAAGGATACAAGACATGAGACAAAAGACTGACACATCCTAGCGACCTAGGGGCTTAGGGGCCGATCAAAGATTAGCCTTGCCTATGTGAAAGTGTAGAGCCCTTATCGTTCAATAAAAGGCTGACGACGAACCATGGATAAAAAAGGAAAGAGGATGATGGAGACCTCGATGGATGATAAAGATAGGATGGAAAAAAGGAGCCAGAGGATGATGAAGAATGATGATAGATTGGACAAAAGCAAAGACCAATGATAGATGATAAAGGAGCCTCGAGGACGGATCAAATGATCGACCTTGCCTACGTAAAAGCACAAGGGAAACATAGTTTGACAAAAGGCCAAAAACAAACGATGGATAAAGGATGATGAGATGACCAAGATGATGGGATTGATATGATGAGACAAGATAGACCTATTGGATTGGATAGGATGATGGTGACTAAACAAAGCTCAGGGATGGGATAGTTATCCAAATCATCAAAAGATGAATTGAGAGGATGGTATGATGGATAGATGAATGATGAGAAAGGAGAGGAGATTGAAAATATGTGCAAAATAAGTAGAAGTGATGATGATAAGATAGATGGAATTGGATTGTGTGGGGAGAAGCCTATAGCTAGATACCAATGACAAGGGATTATGAGATGGGATGGGGAGAGGGAAGGGATGATATGATGGATGAATAGGGGGATAAGGATAGGTAGGAAGATAAGGATGGGGAGATGGAAGGGATGCTATGATGGATGGATAGGGGGATAAGGATAGGTAGGAAGATAAGGATGGGGAGATGGAAGGGATTGATAAGATTGATGATATCTCCAAGGACTATGTCACAAAGGGAGATAAGTACCCCCACTCTAAATATGCTAGGTGTCATGAGGCAGGAGGGACGCAAGACAAGTGGATGGGAAGATAAAGGAGATACCTAGAGGAGGATAGGATGGGTGACTAAGGAATACGATAGAGCATGGATGAAGGGAATGTATACCAAGAGGTTTCCAAAGCATGCATAGATAGGTTCCCTTGTTTTGATCAAGATCACAAGAAGGATGGAGGGATGGGAGATAAATGGGATTATGATGGTAGGATGTGGAAGATAGGTGGGATGGAGGGGATGAATGAAGAGGATGTATAGCAGGAAGATGGGTGCATAGCTGGAAGCATAGCGGATGGAGGGAATGCATATCAGGAAGTTGCCCCCAAGTGTGGAAAAGGACGGTTGGGGATTTACACATGACGCCTGTTTGCCCGGTTTTCATCATGGTACTTATCCAAGGCACTTGTTTGCCAAGTTTTCACCATTGGATGGATTATTTCTCTTTACTTCTTTTTTTGTTTTGGATTTTTATTGATAGAAGGTGGATGGAGATGGATAAAGACAGGGATGTGGATAAGTGGGTGTAGAAGACATGCGATAAGGAGATGGATGAAGGAATCAAGCATCAATTTTCATGAGGTATTAAGATCCCATGTGTGAAGTGACTATTGGATGTTAGTACAACCTTATTAGGATAAATGGATTATGCAAGAGGATGAATTAGAGGGATTTGATGGGGAAGATATGTGGGATAATGGATGGGATGTTGGAAAGGGTATGGGTGGAATGATGGGGTAGTGAGTTCAGGACCAACATTGGCACATGTGGTGGTGTATGTGAAAAGATAGGAGGATTAATGGAGGAGATAGGATAGTGAATTTTGGGACATATTGACCCAAAACAGATTTAGGAGATGAAAGGGGGGTATGATTAGCTTTTGGATTAGCAAATTTGGATGTTGTTATAGATTTTTCTTTTGAAGGTATTGCATCTTTTTTCTTTGGGATCCACATGGTTTTGATATTTGCTTTGGTGGGCCTTTGCGTCCGATGGATATGATTTTGATTTTTTATTTGATTTTTCTTTTCTTCGACATGTCATTTTAAGGGGACATGAGGAGCTGTAGATTCATGTGGATATTGAGATTTATGCATTTTTATTTTAGCATCCAAAGTGCTCTTAGTAGAAATGGGATGGGTGCAAGGAGATGGATGATGTGTAGCGATGGAGGTAGGATTATGGAGATTATGTGTAGATGGAGGATGTGTAGGTATGTTCCTTTGTTGATCCTGATTATGGGATATGAGAGTGGGATTTTTATGATGGGTGACATGGATATGTGTTGGATGGATGAAAGGATGAATAGGATGAGATGGAGGAAGTGATTTTGGGATATAAGGGCCCAAAATGGACTTAGTGGGTGGAGGGACATAAGGACCCAAAATGGATGGAGCAGATGAGGGAGGAATATGGATGGTTGTTTTGAGGCAGTACAATAGAGGGGGGATGGAAACAAATGATCTGGTGGAGCGATGGGAAGAGCCTGTATTTCTTTTGGAAGAGGCTCGGTGTGGACATCTAGATGTTGTACCAACATCTTTAGATTGTGAGTCTTGGGAAATAGGTCCAAGACCTCACATACAGATTTTTTCTTTGACCTAGATGGGCTCTAAAATACCTTGCTCATGAAGGCCTAAACCTTTTCCTTGATATTTCATGTTCTTGAGCATTCGATCCATGATAGGATTTTTGTTATTTTTGAAGAATGATGCAAGTCCATTATTAGGTGGAGGATGATGGGTGGTATATATGCTTTGTTTTTCTTCAACAAGGAGACCACCATGGAAGAATGTGAGAGTACCAGGGGGATATACAAGCGGTGAGGGGATAGTAGGTTTAGGTGATGATGGAGGATCATGAGATGAAGAGGGTGGGATAGTAGCATCTTGATTGATGGTGTCAAGAGAGGGATTAGGTGATATGGTAGTATCTAGATTTGTGGCAACAGGTAATAAGGGCACATGGAATGGAAGGATTGGACCTTGAATAATAAGAGGATCATGAGATGGAGTGGATGGAGGACTATGATCTTGAGGTGGACTAGATGGGATTGTAGGATCTTGATCTAGAGAAGGGGGTATATTGGCATACTCTGGATCAGGCTCTTGGCATGACTCATCTTGCATGGATGGCATAATGATGGAGTCTTGGAGGGACTCTTCAAGTGGGGGAGATGGAAGGATGGAGGATTCACGAAGTTCATGGGAATGGATTTTGGTGATACTAGGGGTAGGAGAAGTGGATTGGATTTGGGTGTCTTTGATGGTGATGGCGTTTGGTTATCTTTGATGGACTCAACAAATCTCAAAGTAGGAGATTGGGGCTTAGTGGATTTAGAGGATGTGATGGTTTCGATGGTTTGAGTGCTACTAGGGGTGGTAGCATCAATGATAGGTGTGAGCTGGAGAGGGGTCTCATCACTAGTGACCGTGGATGATGGATTGGGATGGCACGGTTCCATAATTGCAATGTGTGGAGTGGGGGATGTCTTCTTTGTCATAAGTCCTTGGAGAATTTTGGAGTGAGGAACTTGCATACTCTAGGCTGAGATGGCATGATAGGAATAGATGAAGGATTAGGGATGGGTGTAGGACTATGATTATGAAATGGTGGACTGGGGTTAGATGGAGGAATGGGATTGGATGTAAATCTAGGAGTAGATGGAGGATTAGGATTAGATGGAGGGTTAAAGTAGGGATATTGGTATGGTGAATTAAGATATGAGGACATGGATGGCGAATGAAGACAAGAGGATGTGGTTGGTAGATTGTAGTAAGGGTATTGGGATGGAAGATTAAGATGTGAAGACATGGATGTTGGATTAGGATAGAGAGATGTGAATGTTGGATTAGGGTAAGTTGATGGGGTTGATTGGTATGGAGGATTAGGATAGTGTGACATGGGTGCAGGATTATGATAAAAGTATTGGGATGGAAGATTAGGATAAGAGGATGTGGGTGTTGGATAAGAGGATGATGTAGATGAAGGATATGAAAAATATGCAGATGAGGAAGGTACTAGATATCCCTTGTCAAAGGTATCATAAGGAGTGTCATTAGGCATGGATGAATACATAACGGGATAGCTTGAAGGGGTGATTGGATTGTGGAAAGTGGGTGGAGAAAGTTTACTAGAGATGATAGTGTCAAGGGGATCTATGTTGTATACCTCTTGATCGATAAGACTATTTTTATCGTCGTCAACATAATTAGGGTTTCCCTTGACTACTATCGATGGAGGATAACGATTCATGATGATGAAAGGATAAAGAGGATGGATCAAAGATTTCAGATGGAAACGGACGAAAGCTCAAGTTGGGATTTAGGTCAAGCTCAGATCAGGATTGGATTAAAGATTAGATTAGGGTGATTAGATGATGTTATGGGATTGATTTTTATGATTGGATTTGATTATCAAAGGATGATCTTGGCACTGAATCTGCTTCAAGGTGGAAGTAGATTGATTGGGTCGAAGGTGATTGGATAAGGATGTGATTGATTGGATTCGATAAGATTTATCGATGATTGATAAGATTGAATGATGGATCAGATAGGATGATGAAAGGGATTGTAAAACCTCATTTCGAGATTACCTTAGGTGACTTAGGATATTGATTGATCAGATTAAAGGATAAATGGATGATTGCAGCACATAATCCACCTTGATATTGAAAGCAAATTGATTGGGCCGATGATGATGATTGACTTAGGACGGATGACAATCCTAAGCAGATGTTGATGATTGCTCAAAATGAGAGGAGGTTTGGAATAGATGAGAGATTATTCAAAATGAGTAAACAGATGATCAAGAGGGATGAATGCCTACTCAAACCGAGTAAACGACTGCTCACAATGGATGAATGATTCTCAGAACAAGAAGGTGACAATTCAAAATGAACGAATGATTACTCAGAATGAGTAAATGAATGATCGAGAGGGACGAACAATGACTCAAAATGAGTAAATGACTACTAAGAATGAATGAATGACTCTCAAAATGAGGAGACGAAAGCTTGGAATGAATATAAGATCACTCAAAACAAGTAAACAAATGAACATAATGGCTAAACGAGAGTTTGAAATGATAGAAGGAGGTTTGAAATGGATGAACGTTTACTCAGAATGAGTGAACAAGTGATCAAAAAGGATGAATGAATGTTCAAAATGGATGAATGAAAGCTTGAAATGAGTAAATAATTGATCAGAATGGATGAACGAATGCTCAGATTGGGTGAACGGTCACTCAAAATGGGAAAACGGTTAATCAGAATGACCAAATAGAGGATGAAAAAAGTTTTCTAAAGGGCGGGTCCAGCCCTGGAAAAGGTCAGGCCTACCCCTGGAGAGCGGGTCTGCCCCTACTAGGAAAAGTATGCCCTTGGCAGGTCTGACTTGGTTTTTTTGCAAAAATGACTAAGGAAAAGGACCAAAAGCACAACAAATAGCAATTAGAGGATAAGGCTGACTCAACTGGACAAAAGGTTACTGGTTTCGCACAAAGAAAATAGTTCAAGTAGCACAATCCTAAGACTAGTAGAATGGGGTATGGCCAACAAATTCTTCTATTCTAGGATGAACATGGTTGCTAAGGAGTCCTCGATATACACCTAGTACGTGAGGCTCAAACCATGAACACCAACCTGTCACAAGCGTGAGTCGAGAACCTTAGCGAGATACTAAAGGCTCAGATCAACTCTTCATGTCATCCCAATGCTTCACTCATTACAACACGGTTAGATTGAGGTACAACTTTCACTTTCCCCCCTTTATATACCCCATCGGTACGCATGGTTGGAATCGTCCCTTAGGGTGATGAAATCCCTAAGCAAGTCCCCTAATAAAAGGAAAAATAGGTGACACAAAGACTTGGTAAGCTACTATTTCTCGTCACTCTGGATCGCCAAATAGTACAAAGGGATTAGATACGTCAAATAGCTTACCAACAAGCACAACACACAAGATAAATTGATACCCCTAGTTAAATTATGTGTCTAAGTTATCAAGAAACAACAAGCAACAATTGATAAATAAATAGCCCTACAAGGAAACTTGTTAGTGATTTTTCTTCTTGTTTATTTCCAAACACTGATTAGATGCTTGCATAGACACAAAGAGGACACATTAGGGGGTCAAAAACACTCAAAACAGTAAAAGAAATGCTTAAAACTCAATTTTCACCTTTTGGAAAAAGTTGTTTTAGTCAGGTCTACCCCTGGAAAAGGTTGGGTCCACCCCTAGAGGTCAGGTTTGCCCCTCTATTAGGTTGGGTCTGCCCCTTGAGGTTAGGTCCGCCCCTCTATGGAAAAACTAAAAAATTTCTCTATTTCTGGACTCTGGAGGGTAGGTCCGCCCCTGGGTTTGTTCGGGTCTGCCTATGGTGGGGGGGTTTGCCCCTGGATGGTTGGGTCCGCCTCTCTGCAACCTGCACCTTGTAAAAAGTGAAAATACAAAGAACGTGAAATATACAAACCCGTCTGTGGGTCCCACTGGGCATGCCAGAAATGTGATCAAGTGAAAATATTGTTTCAGAAATGAGCAGCAAACAAAGGAGTGCAAAAAACAAATATTAACACCTTGCACCTCAAGATAGGTCAAAACATTTAACTTAACAAAATAAATGGAAAGTTTTACCTTGTCAATTTGTCCTTTGGTTGGCCCTTGATTTGTGATGTTGTGTATGTTCCACTTGATGGAAAAAGATGCACAAATACGATGCAAGATGGATGAGAAATGAATGAAAATGCTATGATGGATGCAAGGAATGCAAGTTTTTAGCTAAGTATGGATCCAATGAAAATTTTACAAGAGTTTGGTTAGCACAATGATCAACCCCCTAAATGAGAGAAAAGAGGGGGTATTTATAGAGAGTTGAATAGTTGAGATTAAACCAATAAGGCCAAGATGAAGGGCTATGGTGAGTTGAGAACTCACAAGCCCTCACATCTTGACATGTGGAATGTGAGATGGCTTAAAGATGGTGATGTGTAAATGAGGTGGAATGAGGGTACATGATGTGGAAGAAAGAAAAGTACTTTACAAGTACCTTGGGGAATGAGAAAATTGTTTTAAAAGACAAGTTCTTGTTTCCAAATGGTTGGAAAGTAACATGAGAGTAATTTTAGTATTCCTCAAAAATTCTCATGGGGAAGAGAAAAGTAGTTGGAGAAATAAATGTGAATTTTGCAAGAATCTCATGGATAAGACAAGGTTCCAAAAAGGGAAGAACTTGTCCACGTGACTTGATGTGACAAGTCTAAGATTCTAGAAGATACATGGGAAAAGGGGAAGAGTCTACATGTGACTTGATGTGACAAGTCAAAGATCACATGGGGAAGAGAAAAATAAATTTAATATTCCTTGGAAGGATAAAAGGAATTAAAAATTCCTTGGGAGGTTGATTAGGCTAGTTAATGAAGGATTAGAGGAGGGTTAGGTGGCTAAGAGAGATTAGGGGCCAACTTGCAAAAGTTGGAGGATGTGACACATCCTAATCAAGGATTAGGCATGTGCACATTCCTAATGATGGGATTAGTCGGTTGATTAAGATTAAGGGATGTGACATGTGAGGAATTAAATAAATGTCTTATTTATTTAATTCATTTGATGAAAGGGGTAAGGTATTTAATTATTAACTGAGTACCTTAGGGGTTTAGATGATTTAAGGGTATTAATTAAATAATAACAATATTACTTAATTAATGCTAATGAGAGGTTATTTAGACAAAGAGGAAAATTTGGATAAATATAAGTGTCCAAATTTAGGAGTCTACAATGCCAACTTGTGTACTTGCAAGTAATGCCATACAGAATGCAAACAAAATTGTTGAATGGTGCAAAAGTCATTTTTCCACTCGCGACTCAACATACAACACACGGTATTTTTGGGAAGTTACAGGTACATCTAGTCAAAATTTGTTAAAAATTTGAATTTCAAAGTTCAAGTGTACATGATTTCAAATTGAATTTTCAAGTTTGAATTTATAGATATTTATTGATCAAATCCTTATAATTGTCAAGCAATTCATGGTATTAGAAGTCTACATCAAATCATGACAACAGGAAGTAGTAGGCCTTATACAATTAATGTGAGAAAAATCATGTTTTTGTGTTGATTGCATTGAGGACAATGCAAATATTGATCAATGTGAGAATATTAGAGATGGGTATGTTTCACAATGGGAAATGAAACAATTAATATCAATGCCTCCTTTTGCTGAAGATGATAATGTTGATGTCTACAATCCACTATATTCAGCTAATTACGAATGTGTATCTTATTTAGTTGTTACAAGTATGAAAATTGATTAACTTAGTTAAAATCAATATTTAAATATATTCTATGTTTAAGTAAGTTTTAAGCATGTTTATATATATAATTTTTTATATATTAAAAATATATTTACAACTTAAATGTATTTACTTTATGTATATGTGGTGTGTGTATAGGAGATATTTTCGCTATAGTTGCAGATCCTAAAAATGTGGAAGGTCTAGATTACTATCTACTAAGATGTACGCAACCAAAAATCAAATTGGTGGAATCGATGATAGATGGTGATGGACAACAGTATCCCATTGGATCAGTCGTTATTGAAGGCACATATTATCAACAAATAAATATAGATAAAAATGGTATTATATTTGTTGATTATAGGCCAGGACAAAAGGTTCTACATTACAGTCACTTAGTTTTGGCAACAAAAATAAATTTAGAAACTTTACCTAAAAGAGGACGTGCCAAACAAAAGTGGAGGTTGCCTATTGAAGATCATGAAAATATTTTAGAGATAATTAAAGATAGAGAGGATCCAGATTTTATGTACTAGGAGCTTTAAGTTGTTTTTTGGATATATGTACATGTATGACTGGATATATATATACATATATATATGTGTGTGTGTGTGTGTGCGCGCGCGCGCGCGCGTGTGTGTGTGTGTGTGTGTATGTATTCAAACTTAAATTATAGATCTAGATCTATACTATATTTATATTGATTGGACATGTGACATGATTTAGAATGGGTTTTTTTCAAAGGCTTGGTCATTTATTTTTGGAATTGTATTGAAATAAATTTGTTCAATGTGGAATTCTTAATTTAGTTCAAGAATCTTTGATTTCATAATTTACATTTGAAACTCCACTTAAATACATGTATGTTAGATCATATATATATCACTCAAGAATCTTCGATTTTATTTGTTGAATCTTAGATCATACATATATATGTACATGCACAATTTACTTGAAACCTAGTGACTAAATTAAAAAGTTCACATTTTTCCTAAATTCCTTTAAATCATCTAGATCCTTTGATTGTATTTTTATGTTTGACATGGAATTGTTAAAATTTCACTTTCAAATCTTTGAATAAATATTTGTTCAACTCCACTTATATATGAGCTAGATTGAATATATATGTGTGTAATTTGTACAAAACCTAGTTTATGTTCCAATTTTTCATTTAAATTTATGTTCCATGGAATTCTTAAGTTCATGAATCTTTCATTTCATTTTAACATTCAACTCCACAAGTATATTATAGTTGATTTGGTGTTTGAGTGGTGAAGAATCTAGACATACATGTTGTCTCTAGTTTTCTTTATTTTTTATGTTGCTAATGTGGCATTCAATAATTTTAAATGATAATCCATTTTCATGTATCCTAATCATCACATCCTAATTATTATTTTCATCCTAAGCATCCCCCATCCTAATCATCAAGTTAAGATCACCTTATCAAGTAATAACCCATAATCATAATCATCCTAGAATCATCCCTTCCTAATCATTCATTATCATGTTCTAATCACATTATCAACCTAATCTCATCCTAATCAAATGGACTAGAATCGAATCCATCTATCCTCATCCAAAATATAATCATTTAAATTATCCATCTAGATCCATCTCAACCATACATCCATTCTCCATCATTAATAAAAAATCATCAGTTGAACATCAAAATTTGGTTAAGGTATCAATATAGTCCATACATCATATTGTCCTTTTGTCATCACCCAAAGCTCGAACATCTACGGACCTTATCCTTAATCTAGACTATCATCCATTTCAAATCCAATGTCCTAATAAAAAATCAAGACCTTAATTTGATTTCATCTTTAATCCAAATTTTCTTGAGAACATTAGCCTATCTTAAGTATAGTTATCAAATCCATTTTGTGAATGTTAAATTGTATCTAGGTTCTCTTGGATTGGTCTTTCTTGTTCACCTAAAGGTGCATTAAAATATATGAACATTGTAGTGAATCATAGTGATGGTGTTTGGGGTGCTTGAGATAGCTACATTTTGGCATCAATTTAACTTTGTTTACCATGTATAGCTTGAGACCATGTATGTAATGGTCCATCTTTGGTAATTATATATGGATTGATCAATTTTTAATTTATATAGAACTTTCATCCAGGAAGATCTAGATACTTATATTATGTGCATAACTTGAGAAAATATATCAATTTCCAATTGCATATAAATGTTCCATGGAATTCTTAAACTTTCAAGAATAGAAATTTGATTTCATTTACATTCAACTCCACTTATAGCTCATGTCATCTAGATCACTTTCTTTGCATGCACAATCAAATTCATGTGTACATTCTAGATTATATGGAATTCTTAAGTTCACTTCAATATATTTGATTTCATTTACATTCAACTGGACACAAGTATTGAGCTCATCATCTAGTTCAAGAATTCTTTGCATACACATTCAAATGAACATGTGTATTAGATTATATGGTATTCTCAAGTTCATGTATAGCACGATATATGCACAATTTATGTATTTAAGCTAGAGTGACTTTAAAAATGAACATTTAGAGCTAAGAATTCAAGTTATCACCTATTTCCAATTGCCTTTTTATGTTCCACTTTTAAATATAGCATTAATCTCAAGCATATTTGCATTCAATTTTTTCTATTTCTTGGCCTATTTATTAAAGATAAATTCATTTCTATTTATTTAAATTAATTGTACATATCCATCTTTTTAAATTTACAAATAGTAACCATTAGATAGTCCAACATTTTGATTTCACGATGTAAATAGATGTACAACAAGTGCACGAACAAACCATAATAAATTTAAATAAATGTACTTGAACTTGCTAAATAAATAAAACCATAAATTAATAATGCACAATGTATTTATAGATGTAACAAGTGTTCAAACCATAATAATGCACGTATATAACAAACCTATTCAAACCATAAAACATAAATGTATGAATGTGATGTAAATCATAACAAGTATATACCATAAAACATAAGTGTATGTAAATGTGATACATAAATCATAAAAAGTGTCTCCAACATAATAATCTGATCTCAAACATGTAATATTGTAAAAACAATCTCAAAGAAAGGGATTTCTGGTATGAATAGAATCATCAAATATTTGGCTCGATCTCTCCCTCGATCTCTCCCTCGACCTCTTCCTTGATCCATGGCCCAATCTCTCCCTCGATCCACGCCCTGATATCTCCCTCATTCCATGGACCAACCCCTCTATTGATCTAAGATGTGTGGATCCATGTCCTGATCCAAGATCTCTAGATCTATGTCCTAAGCCTTGTCCCAACCCCTACATGTGTTCAAGTATACACATGTTTAAATTTAATTTTTAATACATGTATATATATGTGCACATATATGTAAAATTATCTAAAATTACAATGTATAAGCTCAATGTGTTCAAACAAGATCAAGTAATTAATTTTTTTATTAAATTTAAATGTACCTTAGCTGCATACTACGCGGGATCGCCATCATGCGCCAAATTTCTAAAGTCTAACAAATCACCATACGGCTTAAAATTTTCAAGTACACAATTTCAATCAGGAGTTAAACAACTAGACTTTAAAATGCATTACATGTATACATATACATACAAGTAATTTTTTAGAACACAATTTTATATGTATAAATTATATTCAAGTTCTTGTTGTGCCTGATTGATGGCTCTACCAATGTCACTAAGATCATGAGAATGTAAAGACATTGCAGGGGGATCTATAGCATGTGCAATATCAGTGGAAAAAAGAAGTTGACTATATGTCCCATGGACAAGATCAGGTATCGTAGTAGCCTCAACATGACCTGTAACATCCTGACACTAACCTAGATAAGCTAAAGGATCGATAGAAACATGATGTGCATGGGTTCTTGTAGGATGATGTGGAATATCCTCTGCATTTTCCACCCCGTGGCTCGTATGTGTACTAGGATATCACCATCTAATAAAGTCATGTATCTAGTCAAAAGCATCCCATGGTCCTCACTAATAACTTGATATAATGCTAGTAAATCCAAAACTGAGACTCTACACGTAGTACGCAAATTCATGTGGGTCACTTGCTCGACATCTAAAAGAGTAGGTAGATCGGCATGAATAAATGGATCATACGATGCAACTGTAGTCATAGTGGGAGGAAGGCTAATCTGAGGGCATAATAAGTATCTTCCAACTCGATCAGATGAAATATGATTGATTTGTGTCGTAATAGAGGCAATGTTATCAAAAATCTACCTTTGAGTAGAGCCTGTTGTTGCCAATTGTAGACGTTTTGGTAAAACCAAAAGGTTTGGGCCAACTAATGCCCTCTTGTCCACAAGCGATGGAAAATCTGAACGTCTAAACTGTGGTTTGTCAAAAAAATGACCTTTGCCTTGGCCAGCATATTCAGGATAAGATGTGTAGTCCACATCTATATGTAAATGAAAATTTTTATATAACTATTTGACAAAATACTATGGCAACTCATCATTGTGAGGCCATCTATGATGCGTTGCCAACCATCTAGGGTATATGAATGGCACAACAAGAGGATCTACACACCTTGTAACCACATATCCTCTAATTTAATTTTTTCCTCTATAATGAGGGAACATGGTTAACACATTTTCACCTTAAACTAATTTGGCAACTTCTCTATGTTTCACTGTGCGAGTAACACTCCTAGCAAGAGACAAATAAAACTACTCAATGTTGATTTCATCACAAGGATTGTATGATCGAATTGTCTCGATCATTTTTGTAAATCTCCTATCTAATAGTGACTATTCTATCTCGATTAGCCAAATTGGGGGAGTTGTGAATTGTTTACTCTAAACATTTTAGAGCATTGTCTAATCTAGCAATACTATCCTAAAATAAATTTGATCTAGTTTGAGCATCTTGCTCAAAACGAGGGGAATGATGAGATCCCTCATCGTCCATGATATGTATATTTGTATATGTAAATAGATAGAGATTTGCATATTATTAAAACAAAATATACATGATGTTAAACAAATTTAAATTGAAAATTTCAAAACTAAAACAAATATATATTTAAATTAAACAAAATTTTCAAGTTTCAAAACTAAAACATTTTTAACTTTAAATATATCTAATGAGATAGTTCAAAATTTATATCTATCTCTATGTTCAATAGTTCACCTTTTGTAGCAACTTAGATCACATAAGAAATTTGACAACTCCAAAGAGACTTCCAATACATGTGTACATATATATATACATATGTGTGTGTGTGCATGTGTACATGTGTATGTATATATACATTTATGTGTATGTATGTATGTACATGTACATGTGGGAGTGTATTTGTACATGTATGAACATATATATATGTGTGTGTGTGTGTACATATACATGTATATATGTGTATGTATGCATATATGTGTATGTGTGTATGTACATGTACATACATAGATATGTATGTATATATACATACATGTACACATGTACATGACATATGTATATATGTATATATATTTATATACATAAATATATATATGTACATGCACACGTATATATACATACATATATTTAAATACATATATACATACACATGTATATGTACATGTACATATATGTACATACATACATACACACATACACATATATGCATTATACATACACATGTATATATGCATACATACATGCATACACAAATACACATACATATATAATACATACATGCATGCATACACACATACACATATGTATATAATACATACATACATGTACACATGTACACACATGTACATATATGTACACATACACACATGTACATGCATTATGTACATACACACATGTACACACATACACATATATATGTACACACATGTACATACACATATGTATACATGTACATGTACATATGGTGAACTAGAAATTTGGGGTTTTCAATTTTGGGTTTATAGAAATGTAAATTTAGGAAAAATGTATGTATGTACATACATGTATATGCATACACATACATACACATGCATTTACATATATATGTGTACACATGTACATATATGTGCACTTAAGTATATACACATGCATGTACACACATACATACATATACATACATATGTACATGTATGTACACACATACATACATGTAAGGTGAAAGTATATCATGTGCATCCTTCACATTTGATTAATTTTGCATATATATAATCTATAGAAAAAACAAACAAGTCCATTCCACTCCCACATGTAATACAATTTCATTCCCAACTTGTTTTCAATTGTGTTTCATACAAGTTCATTGCAAGATTTTTTCTCAAAGTTCTTATTTTAAGACATAGATTTTCAGTTTTCCTCTTTGTATTTTGAGATTTTCACTACCGAAGACCAATTCATCACATGGGTGTCGTTTCAGCCATGGATCATCAAACTTATGCATGTATATGTTATAGACTTTGTGCATAACCATTTTCAATATAGGGGAACATTAGTTTAGCCTACAAATTTTTTATTGTGTTGAAAGGGTTTTTAGAAGGTGTTTAAAGAATACAATCACGTTTATAGAAGACCATTAATGATTTTTTATGGATCTTTTGGGAAAGGAAACTTTGCTCATAAAGAAAGATTAAAGGATGCACACTCATGCCCAACATTGGTTATGGATCAAACAAGAATTTAACTTGCTTTCTAGCTTTAAAAATTTTGTTGTACACAATGCTAGAGAGCTGGACCTTTGGACCTTTTGATGATGCACAACAAGACTTACTGTGCTAAAATTGCACACAATGTTTCAACATTGAAGAGAAAGGCTATGAATTTGAGGTTATGAATCTGATCACATTTTTTAATGAAATTGATGTGTATGGGTAAGTACGGTGTCATATTACATGGTCATTTGATAATAACCAATTATTCTTCAGTCACTAATACATGTACAAACTGTTATCAAGACTGTTAACAACATAGCCAGTGCATTTACACAAAAAATGCTTACATCCATACACCTTCTTGGATGCTTGATTTTCATTCCAAACTTGAACCTTAAAACTACTAGGTATTAGAAGGTTGAATATTATGAAGAATTTTGAGAAAAGTGGACAAATTGGGAAGTCTTCTTTTGTGCAAAATTCAGTCCAAAATGTCTCTCAAGTGGGCCCAAACTAGGTGGTTATATTGAATGGGGCTATTATGAGTATCTTTTCAGTTAAGCTTGGGCATAAATTGAAGTGGAGTATTGAGACTGACTAGAAAAGGGATAATGTCAAAACACTAAATGAGCCAGACAAAAAATCTGACACACAAGGAACTTTGGGAGTTTATCCATTGCATTCAATGCTATGTTGCTATAGACTGGATGGGGTGGTTCATAATCATTATGTTCCATGTGGTTCTCATGGAATGGTAGAGATGAAGATAGGGCATCAAGATGCTATCTACCAATGTGAAAATGAAAGTTCACACACCCTTTTCCTTGCAACAACACAAGCTATCAGAAATTTCAATGCCTTCCAACAGTAGAGAAAATATTCCATTATGGGAGCCTATAGAGCAACCTGATTTGTCTAATAAGTGTTTACAGCAATTCAACAGCTCAGAATCAGTTTGCACGTTAGACACAAGTCCTAATTTTTTTGCTAAGCATGATGTGACATGTAGATTAAGGCAACAGGTAAAAAGAAGAGATGAGTTGATATTAGAGATGTAGGTTGAAATCACCTCATTCTTTGAAATCATTAGATGCTCAATTGAATTCACACATTTGTTCTACATGTTTTACAGTGCTTGAAGTTGTTCCTTTTACTTATCTATGTGTTGTGGATTCTATTAGTTCTCTCAGTCTGGTCCCTAGTTAGTTTCTCTTATAGATATTAAAAATTCCTCTAGAGTTGTGTTTGCCAATCCTTCCCTTATCAACCTTTGTAATAGCATTGTTTAGAAAGAGATAAATGTGTGTCAAGGTAAATAATTTATATGAAAAGTGGAGGTGACAATTTAAATTTCCCATAATTCTTTTTGACAATCAGCTGGTAAATAATCATGTGATTTCATACACTACCAAAACACCACTCATATGAAAACCCCAATAACATCAAACATTCACCAAAAAAAATCTCATCAATTATTAACGGTATTCTCAACTTTAGTGTTCTTTGTATGACAATGAGCTAGAAAATGGTCGGTGATATGAAATCCCAAATTTATTTTTGCAGCTGCCCTGAAAAACCAAAGCATTAAATAGTTTATAGAAAGTCTTTTTGTGCAAGAACGAAGTAAAGGAAAACTAAAAACACACACAAATTGGGCTTGACTTTTCCTATTCCACCATTGGAATGACATATTTTTCACTACTTAGGTAATTTCCTCACTGTACTGATCATGGATCTCTCACTTTTTTCTCTATTTTTTCATTTCCCACAGCTCAAAGGGAAGAAAAGTAAGTTTGAACAAACCTACTATCTATTAAAGAGCTTACTCTTGAGGCTACGCACCAAACAAGTAATTATTGAACGATGAAATGAAACTAGTCTAAGAGTGACCCCAAATTCACGTACTTGATAGGAAACTTATTCATTTATAGTTTCCTTTTCATGGATACATGTGAGCAAAATAATGACATGGAAGTGAATATAACAATCAACATATGGTTCTAAAAAAAGCATTATGTAGTGAGCAAATAGGCTATTTAGAAGTTCTTTATGAATCTCTTTTCATGACTTCAAAGTACTCCCTCAAGGTTAATGTCACCAATATGTGCACATTATATTTTGGGTTCACCTCTTTATCTAGACAAAATAGGACTAATAATCACTCAAATGAATTAAAATTTATTCCTTATAAAGGTTTGAATGCTCAATTCACATGGTTTACTTTCTAGAGTGATTGTGTATTCAATCGACCCTTAGTTTTTCCATCTAGGCAGCTGAGGGATTTTATAATGATCAAAGTTAGGGCTTTTTTAATTTCCATGTTCTTCCCATTTTGAATCTGTTTAATTAAAAACGCTTACTTCATCCACATTGTGTATTTATTGTGTAAGTGTCATGCTACTATGCTAAAAAGAGCTTCCAATTTTAAAAACAATACCATGGTTGTCGATACAACAACAAACCCCATATTTCTAGTTCACCAGAGAATTTTTTTTACACAATTTAAACACAAAAATTGTTATTTAATGTTCTTAAATACATATCACAAAGATATATGCATTTCTTTCATGTAAATCACAAACACCAAAAATTTGCAACACATTAGCCAATAAAACAACCAATGAATTTCTTTGAACCAATCTGGTGTAGGAGCACCCATAGGATACCTTAGATTGTCTAGAAGGTCATGTTTTGGCAATTTGTTTAGGCCAACTTACCATCTATTCATGTTCATTTTTGGTTGTGCCTTAGTGGCATTTTTGATTGGGTGTTGATCATCTGATGAAGGTCATGTTGACCATAGAATAGGAGTCATTAGGTTCTAGCTCAAAATGAGGTCTTGGATTTTTAGGAATTCTTGCAAAATATTTGAAAATGTTGCTCAATTGGAGCTACAAGCGGCCAAGAGGAGCCAAGGAGAGGATAACTGATTTGGGTGACCTATTTAGGGGTGACCTCGACATGGGAGAGGGGTTGGAAGCATTTGGAAGTATTTGTTATGTTTGAAGTTTTGTGAATTGAAGAAAAGCAAGTGTGTTTGAGAGTGAATTTTCTAATTTTTGCATTGAAGTGAGGTTTTAATGGATTATTGATGGCACTGTAATTTGTGTAGGGTGTAGTGTAGTAGTTCTTCAAGCATTGTGTGACATTAGTTAGTTTCTTTATTCAATTTCAAGCATTGTTTGTAAATAGTTTTGATTTCATACTGTTGTTGGTCTGAACCAGGCAGTTTTGTGAAAATGGAGTGTTAGTTCACTTTCCCAACGTACAAATTGTACGGCCCTTTGGGAACAATGACTAGACTCCATGTATGTACATATGGTAGGGTTTAGGGCCTTTGAAAACATAGGAGCTATTGTGGAGGTCTTGCCCTAGGCGAGCCAAGGAAGTGCCCGGCTAGGAAAGACCATAGTGCAGAGCACTTGATTTGCAGGGGTGTCAATTTCTTGAAAAATTACTGCTTGGAGAAGACAGATAGGTGTCTTTCCAAGACATGGCATGGAGGAGGAAGCTCCATCAATCCATCTGGTGTGAGGAATACTTAACAGTTTGAGAGCAACCAGGAAAGGGTTTAAAAGACTTAGTTTTGCTCATTTCCAGGTTAGGGCTTTGTACGGACAGTTGAGGCCCAAGACCCCAAAAATCCTTGAGAGATGGGCATATGAACCAGGAATCCCAAGAAAATATTTGGGTCTTCTTGGAGAGTTTTGGAGAACAAACCTGTTTTCTCGGAGGAGGCCTAATTGGGGCTCCTAGGGCTAGTAGCCTTTTAGGTCTAAATGAGGGTTTGGTGGAAGCGACTAGGAAATGGAGTCAAGTGGACCCTCAAGAACCAAATTAGGATGGATTGAAGTCATTAGAAACACCTCCACACCCCTACAAAGCTAAATTCAAGATTTTGGAGGATTGTAGCCTTTAGGGTGGATTAAGGGCTAAGGTTAGAGTTGCAAGATTGTACCAAGGTGGACTTGGTAGGAGGAATTATGTTGGTAGTTGGGGTTGGCAAGGCAAGACCAGGGGATCCTAAGTAAGGGAAGGTCTTATAGGTTGTAGTGGTGGAGTGAGACACCCTAGAGGTCTTCCAAACAAGACCTAGAGCATGAATCGGTGATTGATTCATCCAACCTCCCTATCACAATCACACAAACCCTAACTCCGACAGAGCTCCCAAACAAAACACATGCCGACAGAGTTGCCAAAACCAACGTAGAATAAAGCAAATCAAAAGAGACCTGGGTATTTATCATATTTGGTAATCTTCACTTTGGTCGATGAGCTCTCGCCTCAAAATCTTTCACCCGAGCATGCAAAATGGTTGGGCTCTGGTCCTTTTTTTTAATTTTATTTTTTGTGTTTCGGTTGGTACCTTTTCGACCGAGTGGCTTTCAACCAAAATCCACTCAGCCAAAAAGGTACTACCACGTTGATGCTATGTCACTGCCCCATGGCTTCAGTCGAAACCCTCTCGGCCAAAAACGTACCAGCTGAAAATAATTCCCTCAGAATTATTATTTTGGTCAAAAGTGTGACATAGGTTTATACTTTTACCCTATGATTTTTTGATCTTCTCAGTCTTTCCTCTTCATGAGGACAATCATATTCTCTATGGACCTCTTCTCCACACTTAAAATAGGTTCCTTTGAAGGTTCCTCTTCCAAAACCTCTACCCGATCTTCCTTTACCTCTTGAATTTTAATCTCTAGGACCATATGAATATTCATCTCTAATTTTTGTTGTTGCCTTGGTCTTATTTTTTCTGATTTTTTTTTATTATTATCTTCTCCATATATTCTTCCTTCAACCTCCTCATCATGGCCTCTTCCTCTTTGCTTACTTTCATACCTTTTTTCCATTCTTTCCTCAAATTTTAAGGCAATTCGATATGCATCTTCCATTGTGTAAACTCTCACCAAATTCGTCTCCTCTTGTATGATCAACCTCAAACCATTAATATATTTTACAATCTTCTCCTTAGTTTCTTTAGCATGTCCTATTCTAATCGGGATCCTTTGAAACTCCTCTGTATATTCTCACTTTTTTGGTCCCTTGTTTTAACCCTTGCATTTTTTAAGAAAATCAAGCTCATAGTCCACTAGAATGAACTATCTTTACATTTATCCACCATTATATCCCCTTAGTAATTTTCTCCTTGCCTCTCCTTCCTCTTTCCAATTGAATCTCTCTCCACTAAATTGAAGCATGTCCCTTTTAATCTAGTTTTTGCATACCTCACTCTATCAGGATCCTTAATTTTTTCAAACTCAAAGAACTCTTCCATGCCGTTGATCCAATCCACTAACTCTTCTAGATTCAAAATCCCACTAAATTTAGGAACATCAAATTTTGGTATTTTCCCATCCTTTATAGTGCAATAAACAATGGGTCATTGGTAGTTGTTGTTGTTGCATCTCTTTGTTCACTTGTTTGGTTAGCATCCTCTGAGGTTTCTTCTTCTTCATCACTAATTAGTTCTATGCTCTGTGCAAACCATCTTCTAATTTGTTCTTGTAATGCTTCCACCTACCTTCTCAAGGCTCTAAAATCATCACCATGGACAACATTCTCATTTCTTCGTCTACCCCTACCACGTGGGTCTCTTGCATACATTTTTCTACACACCCACAAGCTTAATCCTGGTGCAAATTGCCTCTCTTCGATAGTTTGTTCACACTCAAAATATTTCTACTTTGATATCACTGATGAAAGAGGGATTCTCAACAACCCTCTTCTTTTGAAAACAAACACACAAACACCCTCAACAGTGCATACAAATCAACAACAAAGTTTCCTGAACACAAAATAAACAACAACAAAAAGCAACCAATATGCTCCATGAGCACTTCAAAATTTGCATCTTTCTCTTGCAATCAATCACCTGAAACCCTTCAACCTTCAACAATAGAGCCTTCAATATTTAATGGCTTCCATAATCCTCTCAACCTACAACAAAGGTTTTCAAAACCCCCTGAGAAAATACAACACCAAGCTCTCCCTTTCTCCAAATCTGTAGTGAATAATGAATGCCAAAAACATGCAACACACCTCTTCCCAAAAATCCCAAAAATCATATTTTTCCTCCAACTGGGAAAAATACACCCACCTCTCCTGGAATGAGTGGTTTCATTAATGGTAAAATTAATAAATGGTTTTTTATGCCATTTTGTAACTCTCACAAACCCAACACCCAAATCTGCTTTTCTTAAATTTTCCAAAAATGCAACTACACCTCGGCCACTATCTCCACTTGCTAACTTGCATAACAAAAATGATATTTATTTAATTAAATATAATTATTCCCAAACTTATTCAAATTATCCTTCTAACATGAAATTAGCCTCCTAACATGAAATGCAAATGCAAATTTAAAATTTAATTTTTTTTTGGTTGATGTTGATTGCACTTTCACCTAGGATGCTCCTGTATTATAGTGTTAAATGATAGGAAATATGTTTCATATCTAAATCTAAAAACACTAAGATGCTAGATCCTCAACCTCTCAAAATATTAGACATATATAGGATCTCGAGGGTTCAATCATTATTGGACTGAAAACAAACTGTAAACAATTGTCAACTCTCCCAAAAACATAGAAAGAGGACTCAGTCTTATTTTAAATAGTAATGAAAAACTAAGAATGCATAGGTAAGAGTGTCATAATCACATTATACTTTGCATCATAAAGAATATAGTTATAATGGAAAAATATGCTCAACATGGCATAACTATTTATGAGTCATGACCAATGTTATCACAAATATCTTCTTTCCTCCACTATGATTTATATTCGGTGTTATCATCAATAACAATAGAATGAACTATAAATAAATCATTTCCGCAATCTTCTACCATTGCCTTCATCAGCCACAAAAGATTTTATATGTTGTAGGTGATCACCCCTTGGCTACAAATTGATAGGCATCCTTTATTGTGGGTTAAGAGATCCTTTGTTGTAGGGGTTAGTTTATTTCAAAGGCATCTCTTCATCATTAATAACCATAATCAACATAAAAACTATTAAATTTCAGATATTCTCATATTCATACAATCATTTAGCAATACAATATATACCATCCTTAATGCTTTAATACTTAAAATAAGTAGAAAGGTTTGGGTAATGTCTTTGAAACCATCAAAAATATCATGAAAAGTATGAAACTTAAACAAGGAAAAGAGGACAATTCCAAGAGTCATCATTGTCAATGGTAGAAATGGTCATCTTACAAACATCAAACCCAAAAGATATATAGAGTTTTCTAGCTTAGAACATCCTCCGCATGTACTATTAAAATAACTTTTGTAATAAAATAATTATTAGTGTACCTCTCATTAAACACGTTAATACATCTCGAGATAATCTACTCACATTTAAGGGCTATTTTTTTTATCAAACAAATGAAAATACTATAAAAGATGTATTCAAATAAAACATAAAATCTAAGGTCTTAAATTGAAAAAATATGATACAAGTGGAGGATATTCATGATCATGAAAATATATCTTTAGTGCCTCGACATAAAGAGTCTAATTGGTATAAATAAATTTAATATAGATTCTTCCAATGCTAATGATAATGTGTATATTATTTTTATAATAATCCAAATGCCATACAGGTAGTACAACTTACAAAAATACATATGAAGCTATCAAACTTGATGCATGAAGGAAATATAAATAAGAAAATTTCATCAAAATAATCTCAAGAGTAAGGACATGTAAGAGAAGTCACAACATCTAGGTCAATCACTCTAGAGAATAAATCATAATTGACACATTTATATATAATACTACTTTTTAATTTATAAATATATAAATTATAATCATTTTTCATCATCATCATCATCATCATGTGGGTGATCCTATAATAGTGTACCTCTTTTTGGCCTAAGTGAGATATTGAAATCATCATTTTTAACCAAATTGTCACTTTTTGTCACTTATAGCAAGCAAACTATTAAGAAACTGAAGATGATGTGGACCAATTATTTTAAAGATTTTTTTTGTAGGTTCTAAATATATATTTATAAAAAAAATATGATTTTAAAAGTATTTTTAATAATGTCTTTTTTATACTTAATATTTTAATGAGTGGCATTTATCCCATAACACAACTTTTTATTCGAAATAAGATAAAATCATAATTTCTTGAATATAGATCTCTAACATTGCTATCTTGTGCATGCACATTTTTCATAATTTTTTATTGCATATTTTATTTATTATTATTTAATTTGTATTAATAATAATTTAGTGATTTTATTCCAGAATGTGTAACCTTTTTGTATATATCAAAAATAATCCATTTTTAAAATTAAAACAAGGACATAGATATAGAGTGAAAAAGTAAATTTCAATTTATTTTGTTTTGTTTTTTCCATGTGTGTTGAACATAAACCTTTATGTTTGGTAGAAAAAATTATGTTCCCTAAAAAGTAAGAAAAAAATATTTTTTAATAAAAAGGGTTAAAATTTTATTCAGTCAAGAAGAAAGACATTGCAATTAATACACACCCCCACACCGAGGACCACTAGAAAAGCCCGCAAAGCATAGACTAGCCCCAGTAGGAGACAAAACCACACACCATAAACCCAACCTAAGAACCTTGAATATCCTCCTAAAGCAACAACTTCAACCTTTGGGAATGATCTAAGGGAAGTTGCTCCCAATCATCAATCTACCAAGTACCCCTATGGTCAAAAGCCCATTTCACCAAAACACTCGTAAACTTGTTTTATTCCCTAGGGATATGAACAAAGGATACCAAATCCAAAGAGGAACTAATCCAATGAATTTAATGAACAACTGAATTCAATAGCCAATCCACCCCATCTAAGGAACCCTTATTCAACATGGTCACCAAAATCTATGAATCAGACTCATAAATGATCCTACACCATCCCAACTCACAACCCTTTTCTAAAGCAAGAAGGATAGCCAAAGCCTCCATAAAGTTATTTTTTGGCCCTAAAACCTGGAAAAGATAAAGATGGGAGATCCCTCATTGTCTCTACCCACACCACCAACACTAGCATAACCAAAATTTCCCTTGGAAGAAACATCTATATTAATCTTCAAGAAACCCATAGGAGGCGGATTCCATCTACCATCCTATTGAATATTCGTAGTGGAAGGTCACCTACCAGTGGAAAGAGGCCTACTTGATCCTCCACCAACCAAACCTAGCTCTTGAAACACCCCCACTTCGACAACCTCCAGAGGGATCTATCCACCTCACATTTGGCCTAAATGGTTTTCTAAACCATGCTACGTGCCTACTACCAAACCTGAGAGAAAATAAAGTCACTCCATTAAAGACTTTATGATTCCTCTCCAACCAAATCTGCCATATAATGCAAGAAGGGCCTATACCCCAAGCCACCTAAAGATAAAATGTCCTAGAAGGAGGCCTCCCCAAAGTCCTCCAAAACTCAACAAAAGATGAAGCATGCACACAAGACTACCTCCAAATCTCCCACCAATAGTTCTAAAAAATTCTAGAGTATCTACACTAAAGTAACAAGTGCAATGTAGATTCCACACTACTCCCACATAGAACGCACTTGAAAGGACCCTGAAAGCCCCTCTTTTGAAGATTATCCCAAGTGAGGCACCTATTACGAGCCACAAGCAAGAGGAAAAAGTTGTATTTAGGCCATACAAACTTGTTCCACACAAACTTCCACCAAGGAACCTCCTCACCATACTTTCTCCTATCCAGTTCCTAATACCCAACAACCACCGAGAAGACTCCTCTATGGTTCAAAATTCAAGCCAAAATATCATCTATGTGCAAGAAGCTACAAGTTCTACTAGCCAAAATATGAGCTAATTCATCTCGGTCCTCCACAGATCCCCCTAGGGGCCAATCACAAACATCTTTCCACCTACTAAATACTACCTAGCCAAAATTCCTAGAAACTTTAAAGTCTTCCACTTGAGTCCAATTAGCCTCAACAAAGGTAGAAAAAAAATTCTACAGATATGGATAAGAGGTCATGATTTGGGGGTGACCATTCCAAGAGTCAAACCAAAAAAGGAGTCGCTAACCCTCTATTATAAATCCAAAACAAGCCCTGCTTAACTAGACTAGATCCCCTCTTGAGAGTGTTCCAAGTCATAGATCCTTTGCCTTCCAAAGAGATCCTAGGCCTCTCTTTCCAATCTATCTCCTACAAATATTTTGAGGAAAGGATCCTGGCCCAAGATTGGTCTTGGTTGGTGCACCATATCTAATACAACTTCACCACCAAAACCTGTCCACTGAGGATTGCTTGTAGTAGACCAAGACAACCACACTACTTTAGTGTACAAACATTATCTCAATTCACTAAACTCCACTTTGAGGAAGCAAGATTACCATCCCAAAGGAATTATCTATATAGCACATCTAACTCCTTAATAAAACTAACTGGAGCAATCTGAACCATACACCTATAAATTGGTAGAGCATGGTATACGTCCAATGACTAAGTCACTCCCAAAATTTATCCAACACATTTTTCCAAGTTCCTTTAGGTAGGGAACCAATAGAGAGAGTGATCCCAAGTACACAAAATGAAGAACACCAATATGAAATCTTAAGATACATGCAACTCTTGTCTAAACATGTAGTGGATTATTAAAGAAGAAAATGGATGACTTATTTTCATTAATTTTTTGACATGAATCTACTAGATAGATATCCAAAGCATTCCTAATGCTAGTCGCTTCACAAATTATGTAAACACACATGAAATTTGTATCATCCATAACCTATAAGTGGGATTTGGGGGTCAACCCATTTCCCCAATTCTAACCATGAATACGACCAAGCCTCACATGGGCTTGCAAGATTCTCCCCAGGCCTTCTACCATAATAATAAATAGAGAAGGAGACAAGAATTCACCCTATCTGAGACCCCTATAAGCTCCAAAAAGAGAAGTTTCCCTATTAACCAACACAAAATAAGAAGCCAACACAATACAACTCATCACCCATTCAATCCATCCTTCCCCAAATCCAAAGGTAGAGAGCATCTTACAAAGAAAATCTCATTTAACCTAATCATAAGCCTTGGCCATATCCAACTTAATAAACATAGCCTTCTCATTGGATCTCTCCATAGAGTGAATTGCTTCAACAATAATAACCACTCCATCAAGGATTTTCCTCCCTAAAAAAAAAACCCTACTCTTCAGAGATGATCTTACCAAGCCACGACTTAAGTCTCTCTAGCAATAACTTAAAAATAATATTATAAGCCATATTACATTGGACAATTGGTCTAAATTGATCAAGAGAAGTAGCTCCCTCCATCTTAGAGATAAGCACAAGGAAGGTAGAATTCATTTCTCTTAGCATCTGCTTGCTACATTATGATTCTTGAACTACAACCAACAGATCAAACTTGATAATCTCCCAAAACTCCTAAAAAAATCATATTGAAAAACCATCTAGTCTAAGGCCCTTTCCTTTTTTTCATTTTAAAAACAATCTCTTCCACCTCCTCCAATAAGATAAGCTTCCTACAAAAAATCTAATTTTCCTAAGGGGAGATAGTTGAGGGAATATAATCTAGGATAAGGTTTTCTTCCACTTCTACCATCTAGGCGAATCCTCCTTGAATAGAGAAGAATAAAATTGAGCAGCTTCCTCCAAAATGTCCTTGAAGGAATATAGTTGTTGCCCCTGGGGAGACATGAGAGAAGACATAAAAATCACCACGTCTTATGTCCTTAACTGAATTGAAGAAGAAAGTAGTATTCTTGTCTCCCTCCTGCAACAAATCAATCAAAGCCTTCTATTTCCAAAAAATCTCTTCCCTTAGTTCCCATTTTGTAAACTCTTTCCTGGAATACTCTTCATCTCTAAGAGATTCCAAGGACATCCCATGATCCCTATTCTCCTTAGTGATGGAGTCTAAATGCTATTGGACATCCAATTTTGACTTGAAAATATTACCAAAACTCTATCTATTCCACTTCTTAAGCTAGTATTTCACACACTGAAGTCTTTTAACAAATGTAAACATAGTAGTACCATACTTAGGTGAACCCTTCCTCCACCATTCCTTCATGAGATTCTGCAAAGAAGGCTCACGTAACCACATAAGCTAGAATTTAAAAGATGGGTTCTCAACAAATTTCCTCCCACTCGCACAAAATTTGATGGGCCAATATTCTAAACCCTTCCAATCCAAAAATTTTAAACTAGAAAGCCAACTGCTACCAATCCAAAAACTAGAGACCAGAAATATATCTAATCTCTCTGATAAATCCCTCCCCACATCTTTTATTGGTTCATGTGAACATACCATTACCAGGTCTAACATCAATCAACCTCAATAAATCAATATTCTTTGAAAATCATAGATGATGGATCAAGTCTATCTACCCCTCCCCTTTTTCCTCTAGATTGGTAATAACATTAAAATCACCAACAATAATCCAATGAAGAAAAGGACCTAAGGAGTGCACAAACCTGATATGGGACCAAAGTTGACACTTACCAGGAAGCTCTATTGGAGCATACATGTTAGTAAGCAAGCTAATTTTTCCAGACTCAAATATTGAAGCAACCATGGATAAGGAATTTCTGCTAGCTATCCACCAAATAGGAGAAATCTTGCATGGCTCCCATAGGCAAGCAATCCCTCTAGATCTACCATGCACATCAATACACTGATATTGACCCCTCCCCCAAACCTTGGAGGCCACATTATTCATACCATCCATAAACAACTTAGTCTCCTAAAGGGACACATCATCAGGAGAGTGAACTTTAATTAAATCCCAAACAACTTTTTGTTTAGGGGAGTTATTCAATCCCATTGCATTCCATGACAAGAAAATCATTGTTGAAGGTTAGAGAAGTGGGATTCAATGACCCTGACTAGCCCTAACTCCACCAAATTCTCCCCCATGACTTTAATTTTTTCCTAATATTTATTTCTACCCACCTTCAAAGCCTTCTCCGAGCTTCCCTTTTTAAGGTTTTTTTGTTGCAATCCCAAAGTAGGTAAGACTTTGTTACGCTTACCAAGAACCAAATTCGTAGTCTCTAGTAATGGATCATGCACCATCTCCCATATCCTTTTCCAACGATAGAGTTACCTCACCTGGGCACAATAGATACTCATTTGTATCCATATGAGAATCTATATGATCTTCCCCCAACATGTTGGGGTTACCAATAAGATCCAATTGGTTCATTCCCCCAATATCCAACCCTACATGTAGCCTTTCAAGGAACTCAACCCACTAATCCAAATCCTCCAAAGCCTCAAAATGGTTGAAAGAAATATATGCCTTCCTATCCTTCAAAGTTCTCTTCAAACCTCTACCCTTATTACAGGGCTTAACCAAAATAATACCCTCCTTATCAATTCCCCACTAGACACAAGTTCCTTCCCTTTATCATTTGGAGGAGGGTTATGTGGAAAATGTGTCTCAACCTTGCAATTATATAAGGTTTATTGACGATAGGATGTATATATATATATATTTCCCAGTCACACTGATAGGTGTATACATTGGTAGCATAGAGTGAAATGTGAGCGTGTTAACTTTTTCAGTAAACTACTAAAATGGTCAACATACATTAAATAGTGATATATTGTAAATTTGGACCATTCATTATTAGGTTTTAGATCTAATGGCGGATATTTTTTTGGCATATCTTTCCCTAGAATGTAACCCTATTTTTGAGGGTGTTGTATTATGGTTGTTGTAGAGTGTGATGTTTTATGAGAGTCTAATAGTGGTCATGTTGTCTCTTGATCTCTGGTGGTGATACTCCTGTGAAAAGCTTAATCTGCAAGTATATTGTAATCTTTGTGATTTCTGAATAATATATTGGGCGGATTTTGGAGTGTGGCTTTTTTTCTCCTGAAAGGGTTTTCCCCACGTAAATCACTGTGTCATGGTATGCATGATATTTATGTTTATTCTTTTTAAGTTTTTGTAATTGCTAAAGATCTAAAAAAATTTGCATTATTCTCCTCTCAAGATTAGTGTAGGAAGTTGTTCTACTACCTTAGCTTCCTTACAAGTGGTATCAGAGCCTGATCACCTTTGGCTTCAATTGTGGGTTGTTGGTTTTTTTGAACTAATCTAGATTTGAGTGGGAGCTTGTGTAGAAGACACTTTGTGATCTTGTTGCAAGAATTTTTAGATGACAAGTTCATCAAGGAAAATAGAGGTGGAGAAATTTTCTTGAAATAATTTTGAGATGTGGAAGATAAAGATGAAGGATCTATTGATAGATTAAGATCTTTGGCATGTTGTTGATGAGAATGTTTCAAGGCCTTCAGATCCTACTCAGGCTGCTCAATATGATGTTATGGACCATAAATCCAAGGGTCTAATTAGATTGTGCTTGACGGACTCTGTTTTAATCAATGACCATGCAAAGACCTCTGCATAGAAACTATGGAAGAAGCTTGGTGAGATGTATCAAGCCAAATCTTTAGTGAACAAGATTTTCTTGAGGAAGAAATTGTATTCCTTGAGAATGGAAGAGGGTGGACAAATTACAGACCACCTAGAATCATTTAATATGTTGGTGGCTCAGTTGGCATTAGTTGGTGTCAAAATGGATGAGGAAGCGAAATGTCAGATACTGCTTTGTTCTTTGCCTCATTTGTGGGATTCTCTTGTTATGGCTATTGGGAGTACTTCTGTTATATTGAAGATTGGAGATGTGGTGGGTTATTTTCTTTCTGAGGAGATGAGGAGGAAGGTATCCATCACTGCTAAGGAGGCCCTAAATATTTGTGGAAGACCTAAGGAAAAAGGAAAGAAGAATTAGAAGCGTGACAAATCCAAGTTCAAGGGGAGATCTAAATCTCCTGGAAGGTCCAAAGTTATTTGCTAGAACTACGATAAACTTGGACATGTTCATAAGGAATTCAAAGAAGAAAAGAAGAAGAAAAAGAAGAAATTTGATTATGATTCAGAGTTCGAGAAGGAATATGGTGATACACTCATTGCAGCTTTGGCAACTCGTGCAGGTAATGATGCATGGTTAATTGACTCAGGTGCATCTTTTCATATGACCTTTAATAGAGATTGATTTTCTAAATATGAAGAATTTGATGGAGGTAAGGTGTACTTGGGTGATGATTCTCATTTAGACATTGTTGGTCATGGTAAAGTTAAAATCAGGTTTCCTAATGGTAGAATAAAAAGGATTAATTATGTGTTGCATATCCCTAGTTTAGCACGAAATTTGTTATCTGTGAGAAAACTAATAGATGTAGGTGTGTAGGTAATATTTTCTGATGCAAGATGCAAAATGGTCAAAGGTGCTATGGTGATTTATAGAGGTGTTATGTATGGCACATTGTATAAGCTGGATGCATGCACTATTGAGTGCAATAGTACTTTTGTGAAAAACAATTTTGTGGAAGAAGTGAGGGTTTCACTTTCAGTAGATGGTCATGGATTTTGGGTACCCAAGGGTGCTCTTTCTTCTGAGTCAAAGTTACCTACAAAGAAAGCTAAGTTATGGCACCAAAGACTTGGCCACATTGGAGAAAAGGGTCTAAGGATCTTGAAAAATAAAAACCTTGTTGAAAATTTGTTTGATTGTAATCTTGAATTTGATTTTTGTGAGCATTGCATTTATGGAAAACAAAATTGTGTTCAATTTTACTCAAGTTCTCATAAACCTTGTGGTGTATTGGATCTTATTCATTCTGATGTGTTTAGTCCTGTAGATGTTCCTTCAATTAGTAAATCCACATATCATGTTTCATTTATTGATGATTATAGTAGGACATGGGTATATTTTCTAAAGAGTAAATCTAAAGTTTTCAGTCGATTTAAAGAATTTAAAGTAATGATTGAGTTGTAGATTGGAAAGAAAATAAAATGTTTGATGACTGATAATGGTGGTGAATTTTTCTCTAATGATTTTGATAGATTCTATAAAGATTGTAGTATTCATAGATAGAAGACAAATCCATATTCTCCACAACATAATGAAGTTGTAGAAATAATGAATAGGAAATTGATGGAGAAGGATAGGAGTATGTTGAGTGGTGTTGGTCTAGAACAAAGGTTTTGGGTTGAAGTTGTTGCCATTTCCTGTTACCTGATTAAAAGGTCTCTTACATCAACTCTTGTTGATAAGATGCCTATAGTGGCATGGTCGAGTCGCAAGCCTTCATTAAGACATCTTAGAGTTTTTGGTTGTGAGGCATATGCACATGTGCCAAAGGAGAAGCGAACAAAGTTGGAGAACAAGGCTATGAAATGTATCTTCATTGGATATAGTTATGGTGTGAAAGGATACAAGCTTTGGGATCCTTTTGTACAAAAGGTAATACATAGTACAAGTGTTATTTTGAGAGAAACTAAGCCTTATATTATATTGTAGCCAAGTCAAAGTAAACAGGAAGATGTGATTCAATTTCCTTCTACACCTAAGAAAGTTGAATCAAGGCCCAAGGATAGACAAGAAGTTTAGGAGAGCTCATCTAGCTCTGAATCTTTAGAAGAGGAGGAAGAACCTCCAACTTAGCTTGTTTGCAGGTCTACAAGGCATAAACAACCACCTGAAAGGTATTCACCTAATGACTAGAGATGTATTTTTTCTTTGAATACTAACATGGATGAACCCAAATCTGTAGAAGAGGCACTAGGTATGAATGATGCAAAATCCTAGAAGATTGTTATGGATGAAGAAATGGCATCTTTGAAAAAGAATGATACATGGGATCTTGTACCATTGCTTGAAGGACAAAAAACTATTGGTTGTAAATGGGTGTTCAAGAAAAAGATTGGTTCAGATGGAGGTATTGAGAAGTACAAATCAAGGTTGATTGTGAAGGGTTACTCTCAAGTTGAGGGTGTTGATTATGGTGAGATATTTTCTCTTGTTGCAAAAATGACATCCATTAGATTTTTTCTTTCTATTGATGTTGCTTATTTCTTTAGAGGTTGAGAAAATGGATGTGAAAATTGCTTTCCTTCATGGTGATTTGGAGGAGGATATTTATATGATACAACCAGAGCACTATGTGGTGAAAGGTAAAAGTAAATTGGTTTGCAAATTGAGGAAAGCCTTGTATAGACTAAAACAGAGTCCTAGGATGTGGTACCAGAAATTTGATACATATGTATTCAGTTTGGGATTTGAGCATTCTAAATTAGATCATTGTGTTTCTTATAAAAATGATGGTGATCATTTCTTGTTTATTGCATTATATGTTGATGATATGTTATTTATTGACAAAGGGAAAGGTATGATTTCAGAACTAAAATCTCAACTTGCTGCTAAATTTGAAATGAAAGATCTTGGTGCAACTAGACACATTCTTGGGATGGAAATTAAAAGAGATAGAGTGAACAAAAAGTTATGGCTTGGCCAAAGTAAGTATTTTAGCTCAATTTTATAGAGATTTAACATGCAAAACTATAGAGCATTGTGTGTTTTATTTATAGTTGGAACAAAGTAATCATTTTTATATTGTCTAACATCTCCATCAGAGATGGAATACATGAGAAAAGTGACTTAATAGAGTGCAGTTGGAAGTTTAATGTATGCTATGGTTTGTACAAGACCAAAAATTTCCTAAGCAGTAGGAGTTCTTTCTAGATATATGTCTAATCCTGGTAGAGTTCATTGGGATGCAATTAAAAGAGTCTTCAGATATTTGTGGGGTACCTCATATTATGCCTTATGTTATCATAGTAATATGATTGAAGATGTTATTTCCCTTAATATTCATGGTTATGTGGATTCAGACTGGGTAGGTGATGTTGATAGCAGAAAATCCACCAGTGCTTATTTGTTTACTTTATTTGGTGGTGCAATTATTTGGATGAGTAAGTGATAGGTTGTGGTTGCTTTGTTCACTACTGAAGTAGAGTATATGGTAGATACTCATGCTTGTAAAGAATTTGTTTGGCTTAAGAGATTGTGTTCAAATATTGGAATAAAACAAGGTGCAGTGACAATTTATTGTGACAATAATGTGCGATATGTCTAGCTAAGAACCCAACATTTCATGCCAGTACCAAGCACATTGATGTACAATATCATTTTGTTAGAGATATGATCGAAGATGGCAAGAAGAAGTTGGTTAAGGTAGAGACTTTGATGAATGTTGTTGATTCTTTAACTAAGCCTATGAGCATAGAGAAGTTTAGATGGTGTTCAGAGACTATGGGCATTTTGATGCCTAGCAATTAAAGAGATGGTGTTTACACTCTCACATTGCTCTTGCAAGGTGTTCGACAAGTGGGAGATTTTTTTGGGAAAATACTCAACCTTGCAATTATATAAGGTTTATTGTCAATAGAATGTATGTATATTTATATATATATTTCCTAGTTACATCAATAGGTGTATAAATTGGTAGCACAAAGCGAAATGTGAGTGTGTTAACTTTTTCAGGAAACTCCTAAAATGGCCAACATACATTAAATAATGATATATTATAAATATGGACCATTCGTTATTAGTTTTTAAATCTAATGGCATATATTTTGTTGGCCTGTCTTGCCCTAGAATGTAACCCTATTTTATGAGGGCGTTGTATTATGATTGCTATAAAGTGTGATGTTTTCTGAGAGTTTGATGGTGGTCATGTTGTCTCTTGATCTCTGATGGTGATACTCTTGTGAGAAGCTTGCTCTACAAGTATATTATAATCTTTGTGATTTCTAAATAATATATTGGGAAGCTATTAGAGTGTGGGATTTTTCTCCTGAAAGGGTTTTCCCCACATAAATCACTATGTTGTGGTATGCATGATATTTATGTTTATTCTTTTTAAGTTTCTATAACTATTAAAGATCTAAATTTTTTTGCATTATTCTCCTCTCAAGATTAGTGTAGGAAGTTGTTCTGCTACCTTAGCTTCCTTATAGGTGAGACGACAACATGGAATACATAGCACCCACATACCCCCTAAAAGAGTCAAGTTTGGGACACTTCCTCTGTAAATGTCCATAATCATGACATATTTGACAACGAAAGGGGAAAACTTCATAATCGACTTATTGAATCCAAGAAGTAGACCCAACTTGAATCTCCATCGAATCTAGTAATGGATTAGTTAAGTCAATTTCCACACAAATGCAAGCACATGAAATTACCTTTTTATCCATCTTTTTCTATGAAGGACCCACTAGCTTTCCTAGAAGAGCAACAATCATATGCATGACATCATTCCTCTAGAACTCTTGGGGTAGCCAAGAGAGTCTCACCCACACAAGAATCTTTGACAGTAGTTCCTCAACTAGATTAAACCCTATATGCCAGGGCTTAATAAACAAACCCACCTAGTTATAGAAATAGGGGCCTCCTTCAAAGTCCTTGTCTCGATCTTCCAAGCATGAAAACACCACTATGAAATAATTATTGGCCACCTACATAACCTCCATATCCCCTTCAAGATTCCAAGTTCTATGTGCCCACAACTCCAAAAATGAAAGGGAGACCCAAATACCCAAAAATCTATAAATCAAAGTGTGGAAAATTAAATAGTTAACATCATCAGCTATCAAATCTGGCTAAATAACTAAGATTGGGAAAGTAGTAATCCTCTCCAAAAAACCACTAGTTTTTGAAACCCGAGGATCTCCACTTTGAGAATCTCGTCCATCAATTAAGGTTTTGCTTAAAAAATTCACCACTTGTCATGTTCTGGTGAGGATGGATCCACCCTTGAAACCATTTTAGCAAATGATATTCAAAAACCCTAAACCTGCACCTGGTGCCATGAGCACCATCCAAAGTTGACTGAGCAAACCAAAACCACGACCAACCAAAACCATAACCCACACACCACAAGCACCAAGCAAAATCACACCCACATCCAACTCCAAAAGCACCCCACTCTCGACACCCCAACACAGAATAGAGAAACAAACTCCCCCACCCATCACAGTAAATAAAGCCCACACCACTCACCCTATAACCCACGAACAACCCTGACGCCTTCAACAAATATGAAATGGCCTTAGCAGGTTGCGATGAGGGCATGCAAGCCCTATCATAGCACATGCGGGCCATTGCAACCCACAACCCTCCAATGCATCACCATCCTCCTAGAAAAATATAGTTTTGGTAATCATTAGGAAAAAATTATTATAATTGAATAATATAAATTGCAATTTTTGGAAAGATTACTCTGAGGCCTACAATATTGCAAAAATTCATATCATGATGATTTTATTCATAAAACTCTATGGACAACAATGTGATGGCTTAATTTGAAGGTCCCTTTCATAAAGTATTTTGAAAATGACACATTTAAAATTTTAAAAATAAATTCATTGAAGGTCATGATAACATCACCTTCAAATGAAGGTCCTTCATTCAAATTTTTATGCTTAGTTGAAGGTGTTTTGTAAACTTTGGCACCTTAGGCTCATTTTTTATTCCATTCCAAAATTAGGAAACACTATTGTGGGACCACCCATTTATGGGTCATGGTATTAAAGAGGATAGTTTCATGGTATGAATTGACTTGAAAGACATATTTTCATCCCATTAACATAAACATGTTTCAACCAAATGATATAAAATAAAATTTGTAGCAATATAAATCATTTCCACATAATTCCAAGAGAGAAAATATGTAAACAAGTATTCAAAATCCATGTGAAAATGAATAGAAAAACATACCATCAAGATGATACAATCATGTACCATGGGAAAACCATCAAATGAAAAAATTCAACCTCCAAAAGTACTCACATTCAATATGTTATCTCATGAACAAAGATTACAATACACTTGTAGAGTCTTCATGCAAGGATTTTGAAATATCAAGCTCCTTAGTTATGCTCTATGAGAATAATAATGTGAGAATCATATAACCACACAACCCAATCCATGCTTCCTCTCCTCACATATGCAACTTACAAGAGATGCCTATTTCAAGCTTGACCAACAAGCCAAAGGTTATGCATGACAACATCAATAACTACTCATTTGCTTACTTTTATGGAATTAATATTACAAAAAAAATACTAAGTGATTTTACATAATCTGTGTGTCTCTAAGCCATGAACTTACAAACTGTCCCCCCATTTACTTTTTGGTACTAAGTTTTTCCAATTGTTACTAAGTTTTCCTGACATTAAATATTTCCCAATGTGTAAACCACATTAAATATTTATCCTAGTGTTACATACATTATGCAAATGGCCACAACAATGCCTAACATATGTGATACACACATCCTTTGATTTCTTAGATCACCACAAATAAATACAAATTTCATTGTATACATTATGCAAGGTGTACAACACACCTTTCCCAATATGGTAAGTGAATTAGTACTTGATTCACCACTGGTGATTATGGTAAAAACCTTCCTTGATATGGGAAGATTGCTTTATTTAAAGCCAAAACTAAAAAACATTTTAAACTTATACACGTTTCAAGATTACATTTGATAGTTATCAAAATTTTGCAAAGTATGTAAAGAAATACTTTAAAATTGAAGGATAAAAGAAAGTGCAAATCTAGCCAAATAAAAAGCAAAGTTTGATTAATCTACACCAATAGATTATTTTTTAAAAATATGATAATGAAGACAAATGATTATACTTGGAGATTGTAGAGGAAATGTTCAAAAAAACCATCACATTTGACATAAGAGAAATGCAATGAAAAATACAAATCTAATGCAAACTTAAAGTTAGAAAATTTTATTTTTCTTCTCAAAGTAAAATAGCACAAAGTCTTATTTCTATCTATCATACAAAAATGTAAAATAACCTAAAATTCTTTTTAATGACATCTTTCTCCAATATATAAGCCCAATTTTTTATAACTCATTGGTAGTTATTAAATAAAATAATGATACTTCAAAGTTGTGTACATATACTTTTGAGTTTATTTTGAAATATTAACTTTTAAACTTTATAAAACAAGTAATATATTAAAATATTATTTTGAGTGTCTTTTACCACCTATCTTTTTTGTGAATACTCTAATTTTTTTTTTTATAATATCAAAGGTAATATAGCCATTATTCATTATATACAACATTTTAGCTTAAAGTTGACATGCATATGGTGATCATCACATCCTTACAAAGTTGAATCATTATTTAAGTTTATTGCAAGAATGAAGGTTTTGTCATTGATGTCAACTGGTCAATTGGTTATCAACTAGTTATTGTCATTGATGTCATGAATGTAGATTATTGGTTGTATATGTTGAGGATATTGAGAAAATTGTATTGAAGGAAGATTGCATATATTTAGTGGTTGCCCTGAGTTTTGCTTTGAGATTTGTTTCTATGTGTGTGTGGTTTAGATATGTTGATCATGGTTGTTGGAAGCTGCTATATCCAGATTTTTAGTTTCTGATTCATTGTACAGTGTGAGTTATGTTCACCAATTGTGAACTATGGTTTTCTATGTATTTGGCTGAGGTCCGGGAGAAATGTTGTTGGTTTGTATTTCTCTTTGGTTAAGTCTTATGACTTGTAGTTCTAGAGTTAAGTTGTTATGATCGTGTTGAAGATAATTCTGGTATTTAGAAGGATCGTGCTTAATTTTTCTATGTGTTTTACACTAGTTTGGATGACCTTGTATTAAAAACTACCTTTGGAATTGATGAAATGTGTTGGGACCTATTCAGGTCCTCATCAAGCGTGTGTTTAGGTTGCCCTCATTCTAATTCCACCCTAGGATATTTTGGTGCTGACCTAATTTGAATTTAATGTTGGATGGCTAACTTTGGATATGTTTCAATGTTGAAGATGGTATAAATACAGGATGAGCGAGTGGTGAAAGTAGAGCAAAGAGATAAGTACAAAGAAATAGAGCAGATTGATGCAAAGCAAATGTGAATTAGTGCATGTATGTGATATGAGTGTGGCAGATTAGTGTGAAGCCCAAATGCTGAGTTTTCGGATGTAATGAGCTGAAGGTGGACTCTATCATTCATTCATGTTTGCAAGTGGCTAAGTAAATTGTGCTGCATTTCTCTATTGCATTGATATTTTCTTCTCTCTTTTACATATCTCTTCTATCTTCTTTGTATCTCTGTGGCAGTGAGCCCTCCAGGTGGTTAACCCTATTGGACAGTGAGTCTTGATCCAGACAATGAGTCTTTGTTTTGGTAGTGAGCCTTTATCTCAGGCAGTGAGCCTTTTGTAATCACTTTTGATATTCTCTATAGTGTGAGTTAATCCTCACCGTGATTTTTCCCTCATTGGGTTTTCCATGTAAATTTGGTGTTATTGTGTTTGTGTGATGGTTTTCAGTTTTTGCACTTGCATTTAATGCTTAATAATTTTAGCAAAGTTAAGAAAAGTGATTGATCTAAGTTCTGGTGAATGTTTTAAGTTTAAATTTGCTACAACTGATTCACCCCCTCTTAGTTGTGTTGTTCAAAAATTGGTATCAAAGCTTGGTTCCTTGGAGAAGAGCTTAACCGCTTAAGGAAGGTCCAGGATGGCTAGCAGAAATACTCATGATTATTTGAGGTTTGATGGAACTAATTATGCTATTTGGAAAATACTGATGAAAAATATCTAAAGTACTGTGGATATGATGTGGAGAAAGCTTACAAGAATCCTTACACTCCCCCGACTAATGGTCCAAGTACGACTGATGAGATCAAGGCATGTGAAGTGAACAATAAGGCAAAGGACATTTTGAAGAATAGTCTTGTACATTCTGAGTTGATTAAAGTTCATAATTTTAATACTGCTAAGGAAGTCTGGGATGCTATGGAAAAGGTGCATGAAGGTGATGAAAGGGTCAAAGAGGAAAAATTACAAAATTTGGAGACACAGTTTGAGCTCCTACACATGTCTGAAGATGAGAATGTTAAAGCTTGTATATAAAGATTGGATGAGGTAGTAGCTCGAATGCGAGGACTTGGTACTACAATAGATGAATCCATAATTGTAAAGAAGATTCTTAGAACTCTCCTTGATGCTTACAATGAAAAGGTATGTGCTATTGAAGGACATATAGATTACAAGACTTACATTGAAGATCAGTTGTTGGGAACTCTGACATCTTATGAGATGAGAAAACCGAATTTGAGAAATGGTTCCAAATTAGAGACTGCTTTTAAGGCTACAAAAGCTAAAGATATGGATGTAGAAAATCTTGATGAAGAAGTTAACTTTGTGAGAAAGATGAAGAAAGGCTCTAAAAAAGTATGAATGTAACTTACCCTTTAAATGCCTTAGTTGTGGAGGAATAGATCATTATGTTGTAAGGTGTCCGAAAAGAGCTAAGAGGAATAAACAAAGATATGAGAAAGAAAAGAAAGGTAAGAAGATCAATAGCGTATATTATGTGAATGAGGATGCTAGTATATCTGATGAATGATTTGATTATGGAGATCCTGATGACAATGAATGCTTGTTCTTGGCTATAAAATATGAACCTTCTTTTGCTAATTTTGAAAAACAGGTGAAGGAATGCCCTCCAGAGAAGGAGAAAAATGAAGGTATTGTTATCTCTACCTACATGCTAAATAGGAAAATAACTATTGGGTTGTTGATTATGATTTTTCACATCACATGACTGGTGATAAGAGTAAGTTTTTTAAACTTGAAAAATATGATGGGGGCTTAGTTATGTTTGGAGATGATACTGGTGCTAAGATTTGTGGGATAGGTTCAATAAGTTTTGATTGAAAGCATAATACTGATGATGCCTATTATGTTAAGGGTTTAAGGAATAATATTTTGAGTATTAGATAGATGTGCAGTAAATGATATAATCTTGTTTTTGAGGATGAAGATGTGAGATCAGGAAAGGATCTAAAACAGTGATTGTTGCAGAAAAGAAATCTAAAGGAAATATCTATCAACTTAAGGGTGTTGATGGATGATGCTTTATGAATCAAATTAATGACAGTTGGTTGTGGCATCGAAGAATGTGTCATATGAGTTTTGATAACTTGGAAAGGATTAGTGCAGTTTAGACCGTGAGAGATTTACCAAGGATTACAAAGCCTGTTAATGTTATTTGCAAGAATTGCCAGTTTGGAAAGCAAGCAAGAAACCATTACATATCAAAGGAATAATCTAATACTTGACTACTGGATTTAATTCACATAGATCTTTGTGGTCCTACAAGAGTGAGAAGTCTACAAGGTGAAAGGTACTTTATGCTTTTGATTGATGATTATTCTAGATATACATGGGTTACATTTCTTAGAGAGAAATCAGATGCATTAGATAGATTCAAGACATTCAAAGCTATGGTTGAAAATGAAGTAAATTTGAGGATAAAATGCTTAAGGTCTGACAAAGGTTGTGAATTCACTTCCTATGATTTTAATATGTTTTGTGAAGTTCATGGAATAAAAAGATAGTTATGTGCTCCGAGAACTCCTCAATAGAAGGGAGTTGTTGAAAGGAAAAACATAATGTAGTTCAAGAGGTTGCTAGATCAATGATTATCGAGGCAAGTTTACCGAAAGTTTATTGGAGAGAAGCTATTCACACTATTGTTTATGTATTTAATAAAATTCAAGCAAGAGAAAACAATACAAAGACCTCCTATGAGCTATGGTGTAGAAGAATTCCAATTTTTTAAGTATTTCAAGGTATTTGGAAGCAAATGTTGTATCAGAAGGGATGAAGAAAATTTAGGAAAGTTTGATGCAAGAAGTGATGAAGGCATTTTTCTTGGATATTCCACTAGAATCAAGGCTTACATATGTTTCAACAAAAGACTAAGGAAGATTGTAGAAAGCACAAATGTCAAGGTTGATGAAACAATGAAGAATTCAATTGATGCTGATGGATATGTATCTAATCAACCTAATTACGTAAGAATTGAAGAAATTGTGGAAGAATAGGAAAAGAATGAGCAAGATAATTAGAATGAAGAAGAAGAGAAAGAATAAGAAGCTTTGGTGGTGTTCCCTAAGACACCTAGATACGTATAGAAGAATCATTCAAAAAATTAGATCATTGGAGACAAGACAAAAGGTGCATTGACAAGAAGCAAAGTTGTTGTTGGTGAAGTGAATCTATGTTTGCTTTATGAGATTGAACTAAAGAATGTAAGTGAAGCATGTAAATATGAACATTGGATGGAAGCTATGAAGGAAGAACTTATGCAAATTGAGAAGAATAAAACTTGGGAATTGGTCCCAACATCAAACAAGAACATTATTGGATCAAAGTGGGTATTCAAAAATAAGTTAAATGAGAATGGAGAAGTGGTCAGAAACAAAGCAAGGCTTGTGTGTAAGGGTTACTAACAAGTAAAAGGCATATATTATCAGGAGACTTTTGGTCTAGTGGCAAGAATGGAAGCTATTAGAATGTTCTCAACGTTTTCTACTCATAGAGATTTCAAATTTTATCAGATGGATGTCAAGTCTACATTTTTGAATGGTGAGCTAGAAGAGGTCTACATGGAACAACCATAAAGATTTCAGTTGTCAAATAATCCAGATATGGTCTACAAATTGAAGAAATCTTTATATGGATTGAAGCAAGCTCCTAAAGCTTGGTATGCAAGGTTAGACAGGTACTTGATTCAACAAGGTTTCAACAAAGGTACGACAGATAGTAACCTCTACTTTAAAGTTGAAAATGACAAAATCTTGATTGTGGTTGTATATGTTGATGACATTATCTTTGGAGGAAATGAAACTGTGTAAGATGTTTGCAGAAGAGATGCAAAAATAATTTGAGATGTCTATGTTTGGAGAGATGAATTTATTTCTTGGGCTGCAAATTAATCAAACAGAGAAAGGAATCTTTATTTCACAGTCTAAGTATACGAGAGAGATGTTGAAGAAGTTTGGAATGGAAGGTTCCAAAGCGGTATGCACTCCTATGGTGACTAGTTGAAAATTAGGTAAAGATGATAATTCACCTAAGGTTGATCAAAGCAAGTATAGTTCTATGATTGTTGGACTATTGTATTTGACGTCTACTAGACCAAATATTATGCATGTTGTTTTTCTTATGGATAGATTTCAAGATCTTAAGGAAACACATGTTTATGTTGTTAAAAAAAATTCAAATATTTGAATGACACTCCAGATTATGGCTTATGGTATCCTAGAGATACTGAATTTACACTAAGTGCTTATACAGATGCAGATTGGGTTGGATGTGTAGATGACAAAAAGTACAAGTGGTGGTGCATTCTTTTTGGGTTGCAGATTGGTGGCATGGTTGAATAAAAAGCAAGATTTAGTTTCCTTATCTACTATTGAAGCTAAGTATATTGTTGTTGCATCTTGTTGTACACAAGTTCTATGGATGAAACAAACATTGAAAGATATCACAGTTGTGTATGATGATCCTATTTCTATCTACTATGATAATACAAGTGCAACTAACATTTCAAAGAATTCAGTGATGCACTTGAGGACAAAGCATATATCTATCAGGTATCATTTCTTGAGAGAGGAGGTTGTGGAGAATGAAGTAAAGCTTGAGTATGTCTCTATGAAGGATTGGATTGTTGATATATTTACGAAGGCTCTTCCTAAAGATACTTTTGAGTATCTTCGAGAGAAATTAGGGGTCATTGCATCTCATTTCTTGAACTAGATGCATATGGAGATGCATCAGTCTAGTGGGTCTATGGATCTATCTTTCTTCTAGATTGATGTTTTGGTGGCTACCTCTCAGGGGGAGCAAGTAGTGTCATGTGTTGTCATTGAAAGAGTATTTTGTTTTTAATGTCAAAGCGAAAATCAATGTAAAACATCTTTTCCCTTTGTCATTGATGTCAAAGGGGGAGATGAGAGAGATGTGAAAGAAAAGGAAAAAAAAAGATAATGAGAGGAAGATGAAGAGTATCACGTGAAAAGATTATCTACTAAGGGGGGGAAATAGAAAGCAAAATCATGAGAAGAGTGTTCAGAGCTAGGATGTTGTCTTTGATGGTTTTTCACATTATGTGTTGCCATCAATGACAAAGGGGGAGATTGTTGCAAGAATGAAGGTGTTGTCATTGATGTCAATTGGTTATCAACTGGTTGTTGTCATTGATTTCATGAATGTAGGTTATTGGTTAAATATGTCAAGGATATTGAGAAAATTGTATTGAAGGAAGATTACAAGTATTTAGTGGTTGCTCTAGGTTTTGCTCTGGGATTTGCTTCTATGTGTGTGCAGTTCAGATATGTTGATCATGGTTGTTGGAAGCTGCTATATCCAAATTTTTGGTTTCTGATTCATTGTACAGTGCAAGTTATGTTCACCAGTTGTGAACTGTGGTTTTTTGTGTATCTGGCTAAGGTCTAGGAGAAATGTTGTTGGTTTGTATTTCTCTTTGGTTAAGTTTTATGACTTGCAGTTCTAAAGTTAAGTTGTTATGATCGTGTTGAAGATAATTTTGGTATTTGGAAGGATCATGCTTGATTGTTCTATGTGTTTTACACTAGTTTGGTCGACCTTGTGTTAAACACTACCTTTGAAATTGATGAATTGTGTTGGGACCTATTTGGGTCTTCATCAAGCATATGTTTGGGTCACCCTCATTCTAATTCCACCCTAGGATGTTTTGGAACTGGCCTAATTTGAATGTAATGTTGGATGGCCGACTTTGGATGTGTTTCAAAGTTGAAGATGGTATAAATATATGATGAGCGAGTGGTGAAAGTAGAACAAAGATATAAGTGCAAAGAAATAGAGCAGATAGATACAAAATAGATGTGAATCAGTGGATGCATGTGATATGAGTGTGGTAGATTAGTGCAAAGCCTAAATGCTAAGTTTTTGGATGCAGTGAGATGAAGGTGGACTCTATCATTTGTGCATGTCTGCAAGTGGCTGAGTATATTATGGTGGATTTCTCTATTGCATTGAGATTGTCTTCTCTCTATAACATATCTATTCTATCTTCTTTGTATCTTTGTGGTAGTGAGCCCTCTGAGTGGTTAACCCTATTGGACAATGAGTCTTGATCCAAACAATGAGTCCTTGTTTTGGTAGTGAGCCTTTTTCTCAGGTAGTGAGCCTTTTGTAGTCGGTTTTGATATTCTCTATAGTGTGAGTTAATCCTCATCGTGCTTTTTCCCTCATTGGGTTTTCCACGTAAATTTGGTGTTACTGTGTTTGTGTGATGGTTTTTAGTTTTTGCACTTGCACTTAATGCTTAATCATTTTAGTAGAGTTAATAAAAGTGATTGATCTAAGTTTTGGTGAATGTTTTAAGTTTAAATTTGCTACAACAGATTCACCCCCCTCTCAGTTGTATTGTTCAACAAAGTTGGCTTCTTTAATGATGATAATATATTCCTTTCTATGTTCATGAATTTTCCACCAATCAAATACATTTAATGTGTCTTTGTTTGCACTCTAATATGGACCTTAAACATAGCTAAAATGGAAATTATAGAAGACATACATTTTAAATTCATTGAGCTCTATTTGTTTTTTAATAGAAAAAATCATGAAATCTATGAAGAAGTATTTTATTGTCTTGAGTTGGTCAAGATAAAAAGCATCAAAACTAGAAGATTTAGTTACCCCTATTAAATGATCTTTTTATCATGATAACACTAATTGCTTTATCTTCATCATAAAATGGTTTAATTTTTCAATAAGATCACAAACATCTATCATTAAATGGGTACTTGAATTATGAGCATCTTTAAGATTCTCCATTCCTTCTTCTATAATACTTCTCCTTAACCTTGAGGTTTCTTGCCATTCCACCAATAAATACTAATTTTCTCTATTAAAAAAAACCTTCATTTACAAGCACTTAAAAATTAGTTTTTATAATCTCTTTGATTTGAGAGAAGTTATGTTGACGGGTTTGTAATTCTTTCTCAAATTTCTTCATTAACTAGTATAAAAAATTCAAATCTTCTTTGACTCTATTAAGCAATTCTATATCCATCTATATCCATCTACTCCTTCAATTGTTGCTTGGAATTATAGCTCTTATCCATTCTAGAAGTAATGGTGGTTAAAAATAATTGTACATTTTCTATCTTAGCTTCCCTTATTTTTTACCCAATTAAACTCTAGAAATATAATAAGTTGAGACTTACAAATCTCTTTGACATTATCCATGATTGGAGTATAATTTTTGTAATTTTAGACTTTTGTGAATTTGTAAAAATTTAATAGATAACCTTAGCTTTCTTACATAGACTCAGTTTCTCAAGCAATGAAGAGATCATAGACAAACATCTATTAGTGGCTTATATATTTTCTTCCTTTTCTTTATGATGATATATAGCCATGTAGGGACCCTTGGAACAAATTCTTCTTCTTGATTTGATGATTCCTTGTGCTCTTGAGTATCCTAAATATATTGAATATGAGGTTACAAAGGAAGAGGAGGAAGATGATGCAATAGAAGAGAAGGGGTTCCCAAGAGAGATAAAGGGAATAGGGTTTACCTTCAAGAACATGATTCTCAAGGACTTTTGGGTAAAAGAACAAATCTATGTTACACTCTATAAAGGAAATGGCCAACACAAATAAAAAAATTCAACTTTGGATGCATAAAAGTGGCCTTTATACTTTGAATTTCAAAATGACATAAACTAATGAAATGTAGAACTCTTGATGTAGTTTATACTTGCAATTTTAAAAATAAAATAAAAATTGGTTTCAAGATATAATTTTTTTATAAATTTAAGAGCATAATTTGAACAGCTAAAAATTTCAAAAACAAGTGAGGTTGATGGGATGTCATAGAAAAGGACCAAATATTTTTTTCCCACAAATAGCTTACTTCAATATCTAGTGCATGGAAAAAAAATGAATTTTGATGAATTTTTTTTGTAGCAACGTTTTAAAGTGAAAATTTACCAAAACGTCATAGTTTTCATGGGACATCAAATTTTGTCTATTTTTTATCATTTAAAAAATCTTTTGAAGAGTGCTCTCTCATCTATTGCACCTTATATTTTAATTTCTAATCAACTTCATGCTTGATTGTAAAAACTTACTTATAATATATTTTAAAACATGATAATAAAACAAATCAAAATATCAAAAAAAAAATATTTTTGAATTCTAGATTTTGAGCTCTATGAAAAGGTATTTATAATATTTTTATGAAATTACCCCTAGTTGGAGAAATTCATAATTGAATTTGAAGTATTTTTGAATTTGCCCCAAAAGAGGGGTTAAGCTACCACATAGGCAACCACATTGATAGTTTCTTTAACATGCACATTGTTCTACTAAAAAAAATTCCTATGTTTTTAACCACAAGTGAATAAACCATGATGCCATCACATAGCAATAAAAATTTTCTTTTCTAAAACAAAGATAACATACACATTTGAAATAAACACTATTCCAAACTTCCATTGCATTACATTGTAATATCACAATATTTCCAAAGTATTGATTTCATATTGAATAATCTCAAGTTTAACTTTAATGTTTACAATATTCCATATAAATGGATACAAGAATACATACATAGCTCTTATGAGCTTTTAGCAATAGAAATACATATGGTCTATGTAATCCCCCTTCAAATCTTGGCCACCAACTGATGAGGAGAAGCATCACTCAAGTGCTTTTCCACCAACCACGGACTTACTATGGTCCCCTGCACATCTACCTAATGGTAAGATGGCCCTACCCTTCAACAAAGAGATTGGTTTGGTAACCCCATAATACTATCCTTTCCTAAGCTTGGTGTTGTGTCTTACAAACTAGAACTTTCCCATACAATGGCTATAACCTACGTGTATGACAATCTTGGACTAGCATGCATAATTGGATCACAATGAATTGATAGTGTAAACAGTGGCAACTTGCACTACTTTGGCCAAAGAATTCAACACTTAGTTACTTCGAGTGAGAGTCATCCTATTCACACACCTTCCTAGCTCAATTTGTAATGACCACACATATTCTATGCATACACTATCCCCTTCACTGGATTATCCTAACCCTAGGAATAACCTATATTTCTTACTAAGACATTTCAACTATAGTAATTCAAAGTAATTCATAAATTAGAATTTCACAAACTTCTTCATAAATCAAACTATAACTATATAAGCTTTTACTTAACATAGTTTATAGTAAACACTCAAACACTCATTCCTACATATATAACATGCTAATATAACCCAATTATGGGATTTACAAACATCTAAGCTTTTCAAGCATCTTTCATACTTAACAAGAATTTAAACACATTCATATGAAAGCATCTAAATTTCCTCTCTCAATACAATTCAAACAAATCATATAAATTCATGCAATCTTTTCAACTTAAAATATAAAACAAAGTAGAAAAACTAGCATGCCTGTAATCAGATAGCTCCAATTGATAAATCTAGTTTCCTAGCACGACCTTCACCAAAAATAGTTTGCAACTCCTTCTAAACTCAACTTCTCACTAACTTCTATATTCCCTTGAAAAATTCTCACAATGCAACTCACTCTAAAAATCCTCACAAACTCACAACTTAAAAATGCAGTAGAGTAACTTTTAGAAAAATCAGAAAATAAGAATGCAATTATGTGTCCCATAAGACAAAGAATGCTCTCCTATTTATACTAAAACTTGAGCACTCCAAGGCCAAAAATAAGCTCTCAATCTTGCCACTTCTCACACTCAAAGGTTTAACTCAACAAGCAAGGATCAAGGTGGAAAATTAAAGATGGTGACTATATGCATATGCTCAACTAGTCGCCATATCCTTATGGCAACAAGGTGATTAACTCATAAATGCAAGGTTAATGTTTCTATAGGTCGATCTGCCCCAACTAGCTTCATACTTGACTATTTCTCTTATTCCATTTTCCTCATACACTAGAAATAAAATGCAAAATAGACTTCTAAAATGTATGCATAGTTCATACTTTGGCGCCACATATTTCATCATGCGCCCTAATTATTTGGTTACTATTTGGAAAATACTAGGTCAAAGCTCTTTATACATTGATATTCACTCTTCCTTCACATTATTTGACTAAGTCTTTCCATGCTATTCTCATACTATGGTTTTCTTTATTTCCCACGCATCATATTCTAGCACTGCCCAATGTTTATATTACTTGATATTTTAAATACTTCATGCAATGTTATTGCTTATGCACTGTCATCAAATGTTACACAATTCCCTTCATTTTTGCATGTTATACTATATGTATAAGTTGTGCTTTATGCATAGTATATGATGTGCTTTATGTTGCAAGATGGTGTGTCCCTTGGTCTTCCTTGTCCAGCACAACACTTGGGTTTGTGACATGGTCTAACCGCCTCCTATGGATCTTAATTGATGCTTGTATTGGGCATTGACAGGTCAGCCTTTTGGTGCAACAACAAGGCCAACAATTGGTATCATATCTAGTCATAGGTTCAAACCCCTCGCGTGTGTTGGGGGGGATTGTTGCAAGATGGTGTGTCCCTTGGTCTTCCTTGTCCAGCACAACGCTTGGGTTTGTGACATGGACTAACCACCTCTTGTGGATCTTAACCGACGCTTGTATCAAGCATTGATAGGTTGACCTTTTGGTGCAATGACAAGGGAAACACTTTATATGTTATGTGCTTAATAAACATTTTAGTGCTATTTGAAATCATTAGCATATATTTAATATATATATTATATATATACATAACATATTCAAATATTCTACATAATAACACATGTATATATATATATACACACACACACACACTTGTATGGACATTTCCTTATCGTCAATATATATGTGTATATTAATATATGTATATTCATATACTATATATATATCATGCTTTGATATTTAAACACATATATTCACAATTCCCATTGATTGGCATTTATACACGAAGTGTGTATATATATGTGTGTGTGTGTGTCCCATTTGTCCAATCAATATTCCCATGCATATGGGTAATCCTTCCACGAGCATGTGTAGATAGGTCTATCTACGTATACTCATGCACGTATTTACTCGTGTATGAGTTTATCGTAGACACATACATATATACATATATATACATTTTATGTATATATCTCATTGATTTAAATATAAACACATAGGGGAAAACTCACACAAGACAAGAGACTCAATCACATAATCAAATCATTCATAGATAAGATCAAAACGTCTTTTAAACCATACTCAAACAAGGCTAAGGATAACTTACAGTTTCCCAAACTATTGACTCAATATCACTAAACTAGAGGTGAGTGTGTGAAAGCCCACTTAGGCTCATTAAGGGTTACCAGACTGAGTTCTTCTCCTGAGTGATACTTCCCCTCTCTTCTAGAGGATTGAATCTGTCCCTGTATCCAACTTAGTACATTGCAATAGTAGTTAGCTAAATCAATTACAACCATTTACATCATATATTTTATATACAAAGTCATTATATGACATCAAATTGAATCAAACATTCATTTATTATATTTCCAAGATACATAAAGCATAAATACATACATTTAAAGCATTTTCACATAACTAGGTAAAAGTAAATAAGTAATAACATAACGGGGTGTGACAATTTCGGTCAAAAGGGTTTCACTCGAAACACTTTTGACCAAAACCATTTCACTCAAAAACTTGCACGTAAATTGAATCACATTTTAAAATTTTAAAGGAATTTTTTTATTTTACGCCCAAAACTATATGTTCCATGTATAGGCCATGTGATTTCAGGTGAAACTATTTTTCTTGAAAATGTTTAGGGTGAAACTATTTCACTCAATTTTTTTTAGTTGGCTGAAAGTATGAAACAACTTTGTGCTTTTACCGTTTTTCTTTTTGAGATGACTTTTGAGGAGAAACAAATTCTTACAATTAAGCATATTTATATGAAGGAGCATTATAAGTATGCACCTAAGTTAAATTCCCAAGAGGCTAAGGAGGATGAACGATGGATTGTAGAGGAATATGAGCTTAAGAAGATGATTTTATTGTATTCTTCTCTAAATTCTCTCTTACTTTGAAGATAAAATTTGGTTATTTCTTTCTTTAGAGTGTTTGTTGTTCCTTTGATTACTCTTTGGGATTTTTAGGAAAGGGATCTTGGTGCAGAAGCACCAATCTATTTCAATTGAGTTTGGTAAATTTTTCTCTTTGCTAGGTTGTCTAAGGGGTTTGAGGTCTTATGTAGTGTCAATAAGGTCTAAATTGACCATTTAACATGTATTAGGAGTTCATCTTTGTAAATGTGCAAAATTGTCAAAAAGATGTACAAAAATGCAAAATTGTAAAAAGTTGACAAAATGCAACATTAGGAAGGTGAAAGGTATTAGGTCATATTATGGTGTGTTTTGAGTTTTGAGTAATTGGTTTAGGTCTATTTGTCATGTTTTTGCGAGTCACCAAGTTCAAATTGTCATATTTTGACATACTTGTAAAAAGTTGTTATTTTGGGGAAAAGGTTGCAAAAAATGTGTAAGCTGGAAGTCCAACGGTTATTTGAACTCAAAAGATAGTTTGAATCATTTGGGGGGATTGGTTAGTGTTTAAAAAGACTGGAGACCTCGAGGCAAGAGGTTGGAAGATTGTATTTGGGAATTTGATCAATAAAACTTGTTGATTTCTTGGACTTTTCTATGTTTTTCATTGGTAAATTGTAGTTTGCAGGCTTTGTACGGTTTCGTACAGAAGCACTTTGCTCCAAAACTTGGTGAACCTGATAAAGACATGAATTAACTTCCTATTCCAATTGGTCTGAGCATTTCACAGTGAGTTTGTAGAATTTTGTGCTCCATTTTCTGTAACTGACCAGGTAAACCTTGATATAGGTTTTGAAGCTCCTTTAATGGCATAGGCCCATTCCACCTTCTGTCCTCCCTGTTACTAATTGGAATGGGTTCATGATGGTAGAATTAGAATAGTAGGATAGGAGGTTTAGGTGATATGAAGGATTTGGGAAAGTTTTGAGGACTGTCCTAAGGGATTTTGAAGAATTTAGGCATGAAAGTGATGGGATTATGAAGGATTTTGATGAAATACTATGGGTAAAGGATGTAGGATGCTTTTTTGAGCATGAGAAGGAATTTCTAAGAGTGTTGGAGGCGGTGGCAGTGTTGGGAGAGGTTGGGAACACCAAGTTCCAATAAACCCTACCCTAAATAAGTGAAAAGTGAGGGTTTTTAAATTACAGTGGCTAGATGAGGGTTTTCTCTTCTAAAAATTGTTGATTAGGGCTTTATGTCACTTGATAAGAAGGTTTGAGCAATTATTTAGTGTTGGTTGCAAGAATTTAAGGCACTTCCTTTGAAAAAGTGACCTAATTGATCAATTAGGACATCATTGCTTGGTTTTGAATGAGATGGTACAAAGTGACCCATGGTCATTTTGAGGTATGTTTTGTGTGTCCTTAAAGGGTGCTTGAAAAAGTATTTTATTAGTTGTTTTGATACTATGTTGGGCAATTGATGTCAAAAACCCTCTATTGGACACCTACAAGGGAAGATAGGTGGAACGGTGAATAGTGGTTGGAAGCAGTTTTTGTGAGTTTTCAAAAAGGTTTGAGAGATTTTAATTGTGTTAGGTTGTCGAAGGACATTTTTCATTGCATCAATTGGTATCAGAGCATAAGGAATAGGTCTTTTGAGAGTTGAAGGTTGTTGATTGAAGAGAGGGAATTTGAAAGTTGAACAAAAAAAGTGTCAAGATGCCTCCAAAAAGAGATAATATGGCTAGGAAAATGCAAGAGATGGAAGAGAACACTGAGAGGGAGATTAGGAAGTTGAGAGAATTGCAAAATAGATTGGAAGCAAGGTTGGAAAGTGTTGAAATAGGACAAAAAAGAGGAATGATTGTGGGAGATGAAAGTGAATCTGAAGAGGAAGAAGATGAAGAGTATGAAGATGTAGATGAAGAGTTGGATCCTGAAGACCAAAGAATTGCCAAGCTACTGAAGGTAGTAAAAGGAAACAGACACAAGGTAAAAGTTGATTTTCCTATGTATGATGGTACTCTAGATGAGGAATCATTGTTAGATTGGATTGCAACTTTAGACAACTTCTTTGAATGTGAGGATGTATCTGATGAGGAAAAGGTGAAGGTAGCAAATAATAAATTGAAGGGGCCTGCATTAGTTTGGTGGGATTATGAACAAGCTAAAAGGAGAAGAAAAGGTAAGTCTAAAATTGTTTCATGGGATAGGATGGTAGCCAAATTAAAAGGTAAATTTTTGCCAAATGATTATGCTATCCAAATGTCAAAAAAGCTTCAATATTTAAAGCAAAGGGAAATGGATGTGAAAACTTACACTAATGATATTTATAAGTTGAGCATAAGGGAAGGACATATGGTTGATGGTGTTCAAAAAGTGCCTAAGTATCTTAGTGGACTAAGATTTAACATCCATGATGAAATAAGTTTGCACAATCCAAAGACAATTGAGGAATGCTATCAAATGGATATAAGGGCAAAATAAAAAGTGAAAAGGAGACAAGAAAAGACAACAAGAGATAGAGGCAGCACTTCAAGGGGCAGAGGTTCATTTTCTTCTCCATGAAGTGAAAGTCAAGAAAATCCAAGCAAAGGACAAGATCCAGTTGCAGATTTCAAAGGTGAATTCAGGGGATCAAGGGGCCGATTTGGTGGTGGAAGGAATGCAAACATGTTTTCTAGAAGGTGCTACAATTGTAATGAATTTGGGCATCCAACCTACAAGTTCCCTAAAAATTTTGGTGCTACATCAAGTGGTGGCGAAAGAAGAAGTGAAAGGAGGGCTCAAATAGTGCAAGAAGATGAATGTGAAAGCTCAAATTCTAATAGTCATGTTGTTGTTCCAGAAGTTGGGGAAAGTTTGATGGTGAGAAGAACCTTATTTCAAGCATCCAAGGAGAAGGAGATGGCTCAAAGAAGATAATTGTTCAAGACAACTTGCAAATGTAAAGGTAAGGTGTGTAATGTAGTAATAGATTCAAGATCTACTGATAACATGGTGTCTTTTGAAATGGTTGATAAGTTGAAGTTAGAAAGAATCCCTCTTGAAACACCATACAAAGCTTCTTGGGTGAGTGATGATCAATCCATTTTTGTTAAAGAGCAAGCACTAGTTGAGTTTCAAATTGGTGGTTATAGGGACAAGGTGCTTTGTGATATTTTTCCAATGAGTTGTTGCCATTTACTCCTTGGAAGACCATGGGAATTTTATAGGCACTCAATCTATGATGGGAGAGCTAACACATATCAGATTGTAAAGGATGGTATCACTTTTACATTGACCCCATTGTAGTAGAGTGGAAAAGAGTAGGTCAAGGAAACACAAGTTATTACCTTTGGTAAGAAGGAAATTGAGAAGCTTGAGGAAGATGGACAAGAAGTGAACATGGAATTTGCAGCCACTTCAAGATTAGGAGATGTGAGGACAGTAAATTTGAAGGATGATACAGTAATAGAAGGCATCAAATAAGGTGAGAGAGTGGTGATTAAGACTAAGATAGAGAAGGTTAAGGATGAATTCCTTGAAAAGACTAAAGATGATCTTAAAGGGAATGATGGAATTGTGGTTGGGGCAACGTTTTGTCCTATAGCTACTAAGGAAGTAGAAGGGTAGTCAAGTACTGACAATACAAAGGTATGGAGGTCTGCCAAGACAAAGAATACTAAGACAGGGAATCTGATCACAAAGAAGCAAGGAAAAGACAAAGTGATTCAAGGATAGGTGAGTAATTTCAAGTGTGAAACTAGAGGTAAGGAGGGATCAGTCCAAAACTAGATTGGAAAGGGTGTGTTTGTAAATGTCAGATCAAGTACAAGATCAATGACAAGTGAAGGGAAAGTCAGGAGACACTTATCAGGACAATTTGTGCAAAATAAACAAAGACTAGGTGGTAAGCACTTTGATCACAAAGATGGTGATAAAATATAGCATAATATGATCCAGAGGAAAAGGAAAAGAGCATTTGAAGACCAAGGAGATGGAGAAGACAAGTTTGGACAACTTGCAATTTCATTTCCAAGAGACTTGGAAAAGCTTCAAGGTCGATTGTATGGTGTAGAAGCACTAATCTATTTCAATTGAGTTTTGTCAAGTTTGCTCTTTTCTAGGTTGTCTTAGGGGTTTGAGGTCTTATGTAGTGTTAATAAGGTCTAAATTGACCGTTTAGCATGTATTAAGAGTCCATCTTTGTAAATGTGCAAAATTGTCAAAAAGATGTACAAAAATGCAAAATTGTAAAAAGTTGACAAAATGCAACATTAGGAAGGTGAAAGGTCTTAGGTCATATTATGGTGTGTTTTGAGTTTTGAGTCAATTTTTTAGGTCTATTTTTCATGTTTTTGGGAGTCACCAAGTTCAAATTGTCATATTTTGACACACTTGTAAAAAGTTGTTATTTTGGGGAAAAAGTTGCAAAAAATGTATAAGTTGGAAGTCCAATGGTTATTTGAACTCAAAAGACAATTTGAATAATTTGGGGGGATTGGTTAGTGTTTAAAAAGGGTGGAGACCTTGAGGCAATAGGTTGGAAGATTGTATTTGGGAGTTTGATCAATAAAACTTGTTGATTTCCTAGGTTTTTCTGTGTTTTTCACTCGTAAATTGCAGTTTGCAGGATTTGTATGGTTCCGTACAGAAGCACTTTGCTCCAAAACTTGGTGAACCTAATAAATACATGAATTAAATTCCTATTCCAATTGGTCTGAGAATTTCACAGTGAGTTTGTAGAATTTTGTGCTCCATTTTCTGTAACTGCCTAGGTAACCCCTGATTTAGGTTTTGAAGCTCCTTTAATGGAATAAGCCCATTCCACCTTCTTTCCTCCCTGTTACTAAGTGGAATGGGATCATGATAGTAGAATTAGAATAGTAGGATAGGAGGTTTAGGTGATATGAAGGATTTGGGAAAGTTTTGAGGACTGTCCTAAGGGATTTTGAAGAATTTAGGCATGAAAGTGATGGGATTATGAAGGAGTTTGATGAAATACTATGGGTAAAGGATATAGGATGGTTTTTTGAGCATGATAAGAAATTTATAAGAGTGTTGGAAGTGGTGGCAGTGTTGTGAGAGGTTGGGAACACCAAGTTCCAATAAACCCTACCCTAAACAAGTGAAAAGTGAGGGTTTTTAGTTACAGTGGCTAGATGAGGGTTTTATCTTCTAAAAACTGTTGATTAGGGCCTTATGTCACCTGATAAGAAGGTTTGAGCAGTTATTTAGTGTTGGTTTCAAGAATGTAAGGCACTTCCTTTGAAAAAGTGACCTAATTGGTCAATTGGGACAACATTGTTGCTTGGTTTTGAGTGAGATGGCCCAAAGTGACCCATGGTGGTTTTGAGGTATGTTTTGTGTGTCATTAAAGGGTGCTTGAAAAAGTATTTTATTAGTTGTTTTAATACTATATTGGGAAATTGAGGTAAAAAAACCCTTTGTTGGACACCTACAAGGGAAGATAGGTGGAACGGTGAATAGTGGTTGGAATAAGTTTTTGTGAGTTGTCTAAAGGGTTTGAAAGCTTTGAATTGTGTTAGGTTGTTTAAGATCATTTTTCATTGAATCAGATCTCAACCTTGCTCTAATTGTTAAAATTACAAAAAATATGATTTTTGGGTTACAAAATAGAAAAACTCAACTTTTGGGCTATAGATTTAGTTTTTGGTCAAAATAAATATTGAGGTTTGCATAGATCTCTTCAAGCTTTATAATTTAAAATAAATGGGCCTAATCAACCTCCCAAACCAAAAGTTACGACCTTCAAAAGTTAGGCCTTTTGTATAAGAAATGGAAAAACATGTTGGAGACATAAAAGAGCTATAAAGGGGGGTTACACTTGTTGACCAACTTATGATGTGTCATCATATGACATCTTTGTTTGGAGATAATAAAACTAAAATAGAATTCCCAATTTGGTGAGTGGATTATAACAAGGTTATGACATGCAAAAGGAATATGTTATTTTTAGCTTGTGGACTCATCTTGAGATTTTTTGTTGGATTTATAAGCAAAGGATTTGGGCACCAATTTTTGGGTAATTTTAGCTTATGGTTTTTTAATTACCATTTGATTGTTTCATGTATTGTATTTCCTATATGTTAGGTGCTTGAGATGGAGGTTGGGTGAAGATTTTTGTAGATATTGTTAAATTGTCATAATTCCTCTAGATCTCTAGTTGGTGATGCTCCTATGAAGGCTTGCTCCACAAGTGTATTATAACTATGTTTACTAAATAATACATTGGTTTTCTTTAGAGTGTGGGGTTTTTCTCCCAAAAGGGTTTTCCTTGTGTACACATGTATTATGGTATATTTTTTATTTTATGTTTATATGCAGTTCTTCTTTTTATACTTGTTAAAAGATTAAAATTTACAAAATATTGTCATTAAATTTTTAACATATGAAACGTTTCCATGTACCTTGTTTCCTTTCAAGGTTAAATATATTCACAACTAGAAAAGGAGGCTCCTATGTTGATGGTTATGCTTGAGCTACTGAATTTTTCTTTTGCTTGAGAGGGGGCTCAATAGCTTTATCTTTCTTTAGTATCCCCTTTTTACCAAAATTAGTGTCTTTGATCTTTTTTGAACCATGATAAGCTTTTATCAAAAACTTTTTTACTCCTACCTATTATAGAGCTATCTTATTTTATGTACCAATTCATTTTAGGAATAAACATATTAAAAGTTACCCTTTTCTTATAAAATGGGTCTACCACATCTCTATCATTATATAAGCTTTTAGAAACCTTATAAGTTTTAAATGCTTTGATATGGAAGGTAGTGAGCCTAGAATAAGTTATCTTTATAACCTCATGTTCATCATCACAATCAACCTATTAGTCCTCTAGGCTAGGTTGATGCTTGAATAATGCTCCTTCATACTTTTCCATTAATTAGGATCAAATACTATTATTTTATCACATAGGTAAAAATTCACCTTTGACATCTCAAATTTAGAGTTTTTTTGAATAAAGTAGGGAGGTGCAAGTATATGAACTAGTGGTGATGGGGAGCTAGATACATGGTATATATTTTCTAGATAAGAACTTATGCACTTCACAAAGTTGCTTGTTGAGTTCAAGTAATGCCAACTTATCATTTACATATTTGGGCAACTTATAAGGTGAAGTTTTGAAACTACCTACTTTGATGTATGTGAAAGATAAGAATTGAATAAAATAATTTTTCCATTCAATAATGGTTGTCATGGCTTTAAGAGAACCATTTATTCTTGTGGTTTTCCATCCACTTAATCAAATAAAACACAAAAGCTTTAGTGATCCTTTTAAAATGATTCTAGCTTTCTATTAGCTCCAATTGAGGGTAACAATCATATACTTTCTTTTACCCTTGATCTATTTCTCCATCTTAATTCAACCTTGGGAAAATTGCCCTTCTTTCCATCAAGTATACTAGGTAAGAAATCACGTAAAAAAAAAACTTTCTTGGACTTTAGATAACTATTATACAAATGATCACTAATAAGGGTTTGCCTAATCACTCATAACTTTATTTTCTAAAATAATAGAAATGAACTTGAACATTTTGGTTGAAAATCTTTGGTACTTTGATTACCTATAACCTTGATAAATAGCGTGATTGGTTCATTTAACTTTGTTGGAAGTCACTCTTACGGAGTATCTTAGGTAGCCTTGAAGTAGAGATTCTTAGCTTTGTCAACTAAATATTATTTATAACCTTAGAGTAGAGATCATGATCACTATTGGCATGCCATCTAACATCCTTATTGTTTCTTTGTTTTGATCACTGTTGAACTTGTCTAAGGACTTGACTACAAATAAGGAAGTTGGATTATTATTCCATTTGTTAGAGTAGGTCCCAATGTTGCTTCTAAAAACCACACTATTCTTCCTCATGTAGATATACATCAAATGAATATCTTCTATAAGTATTGAAGGTTTGCCTCTACTTTGAATAAAACCATATTATTAGTACAAAACCATCATGATTGGAATCCATCATAGGTGTGTCCCTATTTCAGAAGGCCCTCAAACTCTTAGATCTTAGTCATCTCAAGTTTCTTATTCTAGTTTATATCTCTTAATCACAACACCTCAACATCCAAAGTCAACATTTAATAAAATTCAAAGTAATCATAGACTTTTCTCATTTTTATTATTTGAACACATGTATATTTTTATTAGTTCCAATTAATCATACTCAACTTTTTTAATACTCGACCTAAGAATACATTGTTAATTTTTTTTACAAATAAATCAATGAACAACGATTAATTAAAAATAGATCCACTTGAATCTAAAATGAGATTTAAATTTTAAAAACATAAATCAAATCTATAATCACAAGTTTGAATATAGTATAAAAATTAACAATTATTTAAATAAGAATTAAAATTAATTTTAAAAAATCTATTAAAAAATTATATTAATAAAGATACTAAATTAATCAAAATAATATAATAAAACAATATAATTCTATATATAATAATTATTAAATTATACACTTCTCACCTTTACTTACTCAAACGCAAAATTTTCATCCAAGCAAGTCAGAAAAAAATTGTGTAAGAGGAATATATTTTCGTCTAAACGGGCACAAAAAGTGGGAAAGTTTCTTGAAAGCACTATTCTCTCGTCCTCTCACTGGCCATTCGTTCAATTTTCAATTCCTAAAGAAACTAAAGATCGAAGGGACAGCGATAATGGATTCGTTTAACAGGGAGCTGCACGTGAGAAACCTTGTTGCAACGCTGGAGGGTCTACCATCCGGATATCAAGACCAGGAGACCCATCGACTCACTCTCGCCTACTTCGCCATTTCAGGCCTCGACATCCTAAATGCACTTGAGGAGGTTTTATTCACTTCCCTCCAATTCTTTTCAATATAAGCAGACAATTTGTTTTTGTGCTTCAACCGCCCCCTAACATGCCGTGTTTAGGTTGAATTGTGGGTGTGATGTTTTCTATTTCCTGATATAGGTGGATGCTGGATTTTCTTGCAGATTTATATTTATTCAAAATTTCTACTGTCTTTGTTTGTATTATATTCCTGTCTCTGTCATAATTTACAACAGTTTTTCTAACTGTAATTTTATTTGCCATCCTTATATGTACTCCTGAGTTGTAGACGGGTTACACACACATACACATAGAGTATGCTATGTATATGTATCTCCCATTGTTGGAAGAAAACAAGCCACACGCTGAACCACAAAGGGCCATTGGCTCAGAGTGGCAGAGCACTCCAGCATGCTGAGAAAAGACATTGGAAGATCTAAGGTTTGAGCTCCAGCTGGTCCATGAAAAAGTTATACAGGTAGATTGGCATAGCCTTGGTTATGAGGTTGCAACATAATAGGTAGAAATTTACTAAGAATATCATTAAAAAACAATTCCCCTCTTCCAACAAGAAGGGTCTTATATGTGCAAAAATCAACCATGTATATAGAAACACTGTACTCGTATAGAATTTGAACATAGTCCGAATCAAACTTTCCCCAAAAAAATCTTTATAATGTTAAGAGGGCCATGATAGCATTCAACCTATAATTTTAGTTAAAAGTGAAGTGGAATGATCTAACTAACTCAATCAAATGAACTGATTATGATTATGTCCATGACACCCAATCGCCTCAGGGGCAACATATGTTTCCATTGTTGCAACCACCTAGACGGGTTGAGCTTTAGAACAATCTTCGTTCCTTATGAAGGTTGGCTCTCCTCTTCATTTGGACCAGAATTCCTCGCACATGCTTTATTCTTGTGCCTTCAAAGAGCTCTCCATATACTTGATCCAAAGGACCAAATGTTACTGTAAGTTGGGCATTCCATGATGAAGTGTGTGCACAAAACACTTATCCTTTTTTGCCACTTCTCCTTAGGCGTCATCTCTCTACTTGTCTCACATCCTGCTATGTGTGAATGATTCCTTTTCTGTGCTATAAGTATCTGTCAATATATTATCATATTATATCGTGGGCTGTTGGACATATGCTTGGAAGCAAGATATGTAATGAGATTTATTAGAGATAAGATAATAGTGATTATTATTTTTAAATACTGAGAGTGAAAGAAGGCTGTTGTTGGGCTGTGGTCCTGTTGGCTCTAAATCCTGTATGGCCTAGTCTGCCAAAATTCATGACATTTATGTGCCCCTATGTCCTTATAGCCCTGTATTGACAACCCATCTGAGATAAGTCATACTAAGTTTCAACACATCTCTATGTGTAGTTCTCCCATTTGCTCTAACTCTGGCCAATCCAATACTTTCCAATGGATTGGCCTAGTCGCCCTTAACACCAGTATCTTGTGCCCCCTGTCAAGCTCGATCTATTTTAATTCTATGTGGATGGACATCTCAATTATGATGGTATATGTGGACCAACATATACCACTTATATGGTGCCACATTTCACATTGTTAAGCCAGATGGTGGGCCTGTATACCTTTTGGTGTGAGTGCTTGTTTCTTTTTAGAGGCTTATGTGTGCCCAAAGATGAACAATTGCTTGCTACATGTTGCCTTGGTGGCAGTGGTAGGCCCAATATCTTGCTGATGTGTTTTGTCCTCCACTGTGGCAATCTTGTGACCTACACACCTTCAAGAAGCTATTGATGACATTCTTGTTGGTGGTTGAGTTGTATAACTATAGGCGTCTAGTCAATGCCTTAGCTGCCCTATTTTAGGGCTTTTCTTGCAGATTCATGGCTGCAATGGAGAAGGGGTGACATGTAATGCATTTATTGGATCTTTTGTTGCATGGCCAAGCATGTTTATATCCTATGGGGCCATGAGGGATTGTTGAGGGACCCTTGAGACATGTCCAGAGACTATACAAAGCATTTTGAGCTAGACTGGCTGCCTTACTTGGTTGGTGGATTCATTTACTGCATAGGTATGGGCTAGGCATTGCTGGGAGTGAATTTTTCATGATGGATAGGCATTTCCCATGTTTGTGGAGGTGAGAATTCAAATTGAGTCTGCCACTTGCATTTGTGTGAAGATTTTCCATACTCTTGTGTAACTTATAGGAGATCCAATGCTGATATTTTCCCTGTGCAAGTGCATGTTTTCTGCTTGCATGTGTATTTTGACTATGAAAAGGCTTGAATGCTGATGTAATTCATTATGACACTTGGATCCCAACCCATCAGGCAAAAATCTGAATCACAATGATATATAAGATTTTCTTGAAGATACAATCAGATCATGGTTAGTTAGTCAGTCCTAGGGCTGTGCCTTGTTGTAAATTCCTTGTGATTTGGTCAAAAATTTCTAAGGTAACAATTTTTGAAAATTATAGACGTTTGTTTTCATTCTCACTGGCTGTGAGTTCATGTAAAAGTGTGGAATGCATATTTTTGTTGTGTATGAATGTCTCCATAGTTGATTGGACTTGCTCAAGAGGTGGCATGCTATGTCTCCCTGTGAAGTTACATTTGCTAATTTGGTGGCATTGCTGATCAGTTAGTCCATGCAAGGATTATAAAACTGCTCAAAATTTATTTGAGTTTTCCTTTTCAGTATGTTGCGTGGGTTTGTTTTGTTTGGCTATTCATTGTTTAATGATTGTTCAAAGACAACATTTCTTCCTACTAAAAGGTATGCGATCGTTGGTTATAGAGCCTAGCTTATAGTTAATACTTGCATGCTTAGTTTTCATATGATCTTGCACTTGTGTGATTGGTGAGGACAGGGTAGTGACTTGCCCAAGTGGATCAAGGCACCAATCTGCAGTGGCCTCTGTTACTTCCATGTGATCTTTCTAAGCATTTGAATAACTTCTTTCCTTTCAGTTTAGTGTTAGTTTCTGCCCTGCTTGTGTGCATGATCCAACTTTATAACTCTTGCCAAACCTTAAGAGAGCTTATAGCCATGCCAAATCTTTAGAGGATTATGCTCATAAGAGTTCTACCCACCTTATAGCCAATTGCTTTAGCAACATATATGGGTAGCAAGCTAGTGTCAGACAAATATCTAGAGAGCTGCATTGGAGAGACCACAAGGTGCATATGTGCACAAAATGTTTAAGTGGATTAATTTATAGTGACAAAAACTTGTTTGTGTTTTAGTGGCATGTGCAAGGTCTTCCCATGGTTGCCATTAGGCAATGGTAGTGAAAGCCTAAGTGTTATCCTTCCATTTCTCTTTAGTTGTCATGTGAGAAGACCTCAAGGTCACCCTCCAAGGTTTTGCAGAGCCTGACATAGAAGAGGAGAAATCGTACACCTATGGTTTGGCCTAAAGCTGTTCTCTCATTGTTGACGATCCCCTCTCTTTGCCTAAGATGTCTTGTTCCCCTTGTCTCAGAGTGAGTAATGGTTCTAGAAGAGAGTCCTGCAGTTTTGAGATCCAACAACTGTGGACTCTACTGGGGAGAAGCTCAAGTTCAGTCCAATGCTGGGTTACATGAGAATTAAGATTCTGTTGGTGGAAGACAACCCAGATCAGTTTCTGCCCTTGGAGATCATGTTGGCTTCAAGGATTTCCTCTTTCAAAGAGGTGGCGACTCTGCTGTCCAAAATCACAGTGTTTACCACCATTACAAGTCTGCTGCTAGTGTAACAAATCATATCTTGAGAAGGTGCAGTACTTGGTGATTAAGGTACATGATGATGTTCTCTGTTTTTTGACGAGACACAGTTTCTTTCATAAAAAAAAACAAAACACTATTATCAAGTGATTAAATTTCAGCCCCACACATTGTAAGTTTGTAAACCATGCATTGTTGGCATAAAAATCACCAGAGGTCCAATCCTTCTTGTGCTTTCTCTCATGTATCAAGACCTGGTGGCTATGATGGATGTGATAGCCAGGGATACTCTAGTGATGCCTCTTCTTGCTGCTTAAATAATTATATATCCACCTCAACCCATTACTACAGCCTCGAGAGATCCAAGCAAGAGCAATGTGAACTTAAAAGACAGCAAAGTGACATTCATATTCAAAGAAGGATGCTTGAGTCTAGATTACATTCTAATTCCCAGACTTTTGTTACTATGGATTAAAAAGCTGAAACTCCGGTTATTCCCCTTGACAGTGTAGACAAGCAACTAGACCTCTCTTGGGCAATCCATAGTTTCAAATTTATGCCAAAAATAGCTTATGATCAAATGCCTTGGTTAAATGGGCATGATGATGCACAAGTGGAAGCACATGCCAATGTATTTTCTGGTTTTATGGAAGAACATCATTATGAAGATGAGGACATGTGGTTGAGGTTCTTTATTAGATCTTTGTATGGAGATGCAAGGAAGTGGTTGGCTTGTTTCCCTGAGCATTATTTTCCCTATTGTGATAGTTTGGTTGAACCGTTGAAGCTTTCAATGAGGAATATACTTGTGAAATTGATCCCTCTTCTCTTGTCCAAGAACTTGTAAGCATCAAAAAGCAAGAGGTGGAGTTGATTTCAATGTTTTATCAAAAGTTTGCAGTTGTCTTGTCTTGTATCCCTGAAACTTTTAGGTCTGATATAAGGGTGTGCATTGACATGTTTCCTGAGGCCTTTCATCTTTGGGCAAGCCTACTTTCACCCGAGCTTAAATGAGTGGGGAAATGCCATTGATGCATCATGTATAGTAGATGTGACATCCCTAAATGTTGACAATGATGAGTTTGTAGCTAATTTGCTGAATCTGGTAAAGGTACGGGTATGGATACGTGGGTACGGCAGATTTTTTGGGGGGGTTGGGTACGTCCGTACAAAAACATAATAAAATATTCAAATATTATATATATGCAACCTAAAAACAAAATTAAGTTTAGAATGTCATATACCAATGCATATGCTAAACAAAACCATGACAAATTTCAATTTTTGAAACATAATATACTAATTTAAATTCAGTTTTCAATATCAAAAGGATCAAACTTGAATGTCATGATAGATAATCATTGTTTAACATTTAAATAATACAAATAGTAACCAATTCACTAATCTGCATCATATGGGTCATCATAGAAGATCATCATCAACATTAACATTAGATGATGGAATCCCATTGGCACTTGCACTAAAAGTATGTTGACTACTTGACTCCTCAAAAGCTGAAGATTGTGCAACTGCAGCAAAAGAAAGATCCAGGTCAGCTCACTCCAGTTTTACATCCCACAACTTTGCTGCCTCTTCCTTGTACTCATCATCTTTGTGAGTAAGAAGGCGCAAGTTGGAATGAACAAAAACTAGTTCCTCTGCTTTGCTTGATGCCAATCAATTGTGCTTCACTGAGTGGATGAAGGAGTATGTACTCCAATTCCGCTCAGCTGAAAAAGAACTAGCAACCTATTGAAGCAAAGGGAATTCTCATTAGAGTTGTTAAACTAAAATTTTTGTAAATCAAACTTCAAATTTGAAAATAACACATTTTAATTTTAAATGATAAAACTTAAAAGTTAAAACCAAATCTAGAGTGGTAAAAATTCAAAACTTAATTGAGATAAAACTTTTATTGCAAGAACTTGGAGGTGTGGCATCTTGTGGCCATTGAGGTACCACCAAGAGTGAGCATCCTTCCTATATTTGTCATAGAGAATATAAGCACTTTGACCATGAGAGGCAACAAAATCAGCAAATTTAGTTGTAACTGCATCTTCCATATCAAGATCAGTGAAGAGTTTAGCAAGAGCTTTCCTAAACCCTTTGCTGACTTCTGCATCATGGTATGGTGGCACTCTATTTGGTATAGAAAGGATCTCTTCACTATAATATTTGGGAGTCAAAGCGAAGGCAAGAAGATGGAGTGGGGTGGTCATTTTGTTCCACCATTCAACACAAATTGATTGCACCTCTTTGAAGAAGGTTTCTTCAGGATCTTGCTTTTTTGCTTTTATGATGGATTTCATCTTCTCAAGCATTGAGACGATACCATCATAAACCTCCCCCAAGCATGGCTTATCCATGTCTGTAAAGCGTATCATACTCATGATGGGCTTGGTGAAACCAAGAAGATATTCCACCCGATCCCACCAAGTGTCATCTAGAATCTTGTGTTTTACATTTGCCGCCCTCTCAGTGTTTGATTGCCTCCATATAGACCATGATTGGCTAATGACCATAGCAGAAAGCACCTCTCGCACCTTCACAAGTCGTCTCAAGACGATTGTGTTAGGATGCAAATCTAGTCTCAGCCACCTATTTGAAAATAAAAAATAAATAATTAAAATCAATATATATATATATATATATATATATATATATATATATATATATATTTTAAATAAATTATTAAAGTAAAACAGTACATCAAAAAATTGCATTTTTTGAAATTTGAGTTACCTTTAGTAGTTGTAGTCACGAGAATGATCTAAAAAATATCTTGCGATTCTTAGTTTTAGACTAGAAATGTAAATAAGCAGAAATGCAACACAACAAACAATAGAACACAACAAATTACCCTGGGAAAACCCTCCTTGAGGGAGAAAAACCTAGCAAAATATAAATCTCTTATATATAGAACGAATAAGAGCAGAAATCTGCTTTACAAATCAGACCCTTCTCAAGGGCGATCTTGACACAATAAATGATGAGAATCTCTTCTTGATACAATAGAATATAAATCTCCTTGAAGTCGATCTGCTGCTACAAAATTATGATCTGCTGCTAGAGTGCGATCTTCTTCTTGAGAGTGAGAATTGAATGAAGAATGAATTGATGATTTGAATGTATGAACTTCACCTTGTATATATACAAAGCAAGGTGACTTTTCATCTAGGTCGGCCTCCAATAAAATAAAAAATAAAAAATATTTATTGTACATCAAAAGGCCGACCTGCCTTGAGCATCATTTATGATTTTTAAATTGAGAGAAAAATATCTCCCGCTGCTATACACATCAACACTCCCTCTTAGCTAGGGAGGTATTTTTTTTTTTAGTAATCGTCGTCATGGAGTCTCTCGACATGACATCCACAATGGCTACACCCAACTGTGGTAAACCATATCTCAGTCTCAGAGATGTACAAGAATCCATCACGGAGTCTCTCAACGTGATGTTGTCATGGAGTCTCTCAACGTGACATCCACCATGGCTACTCCCATGTGTGGAAAGAAACATGTGCACAAGTGTCCATCGCGGAGTGTCTTAACGTGATGTCGTTATGGAGTCTCTCAACATGACGTCCACAATGGCTACTCCCATGTGTGGAAAAACACAAGTACAAATTGTTCATCACGGAGTCTCTCAATGTGATGTCGTCATGGAGTCTCTCAACATGACGTCCACCATGACTACTCCCATGTGTGGAAAGAAACACATGTACAAGTGTTCATCACGCAGTTGTAAATCCTTTTCCCTGTCCTTGCCCATAGATTTTTAATGTTTTCTGACGTTTTTGGGTTTTTGCAATTTTTTTGTGTTTTTGATGCAATAATGAGAAGGTACGATTTTGCTAATAAATGGAAATAAATTTACTAAAAATCAAATAGCTCTGGAAATGCAACAATATCAATGCCAGTATCCTTTATTCAACTTTTCAAGTGATTACAATGATACCCAGAAGCATGCAATGTTTAAAATGAAGAATTTTCAAGATTTAAAAACCTGGTATTTTGCTGGTACAGAAGTACAGATTTGTACGGCCCAATTAATGAATGCTCTTCTCCTTCAAAATGATGATCTCTGAAGACTCCCAGTAAGTTGGCGCCTCCAAGGAAGGTATTCTGGAACCCTTGTGATAGGCGTTTTCTTCCAAGCTGAAAAGTACGGCTGAGATGCTATGGTACGGCCTGTCAGAAGTACGGCCAAGTACAGCAGCTTGTTTATTTTGTACGGCCTCCTCAAATCAACCTTTAAACCTCTGAATAAAGTGCGCCCAAGGTGATAGATGATAACTGGATGCAACAACTGAAGAATCTCTGACCAATAACAATCTCTGAAAGCTCTGTAGTTTCCTCTGAATAAGAAAACCTCTGTAGGCAATAAATCAAGTGATATTGCACACCCTCTGAATTGCTTTCCGCTGGAGATGGCTCGTTCTCCAAGGAATCGAACGTGAAACCCTAAGTCTCAGGCTCAGACCAAAAATTGATCAATATCAAACTCAATAATCTCATAATGGCTCACTTCCCAATGCAAAATCCTCAAATACACTCAAAAGTGCGATTTGCTACAAAATAGGGTTTTAATGAAATATTCATATTTTAATATTTTCAATTCTCCATAGTTTCCCCACTGAATATTTAAATATTATTTAAATGTCAACTGGCCCCCTTTTCATGATGGCGCACCCCTCAAGGAATAAACACTTAAGTTATAATATTAAATTATAACTTTATATTATAAACGTTAATTAATTAATATTTCATCAATATGATCAAATATTAATATCTCCCTCGTTTCTAACCCGATGATCAATCCGTCTGATGCTGACGAACTCTCAAGTGTTTCCCGATGCCGCCACATCATAAAAATAAAGGCAAAGGTGGTCCTATTACCGTCAGCTGTGAATCGCTAAAAATAGCAATTTCGCGAATAGTTCTCCAATGAGCCGTAACGAAGAGAATCGATCAACTTTTGCCGGATCAAGCCGAAGCTAAGTTCGGCACCCTCTTATCCGCCCATCGCCTATTTAGGGTCGGGATGATAGGCCAACTCATTGCCTCGAGAGATAAAGCCACCGAGAAGGGGACAGCGACAGAAGTTCAACATGATATCGCTATGGAGTCTTCAACATGACGCCCACCATGGCTACTCCCATGTGTGGAAAAACACAAGTACAAAGGGTTCATCACGAAGTCTCTCAACGTGATGTCGTCATGGAGTCTCTCAACATGACATCTCATCTCAATCTCAAAGATGAACAAGGGCTCAAGCCTCATATTTCTCTGTCTCAGAGAAATATACACTACAGTAAGCTTTCGCAATCATATTTCTCCGCCTCGTGAAATATACACTACATGGTTTTTCACCTTTATATTTCTCCATCTCGTGAAATATACATTACAACAAATCTTCATGATGATGTGTGACTCCCTTGAAGCCCGCACTTCTGTATCAACCTCCCCCGACTTCTTTCTCGCTCAAGATTGCTTGTACTGCTTGCCTTTAGAGGAATGGGGAGCCCAACGCGACACCTCTCGTAATCGGCTGAGAGAGTTCGCTGTGGATCTGGCTCCTTCTTGACCTTTATCCCAGATCACTCTATTTTGAATAGGCTCGGCGGGTTACTAATGTCAACCATTGACCGGGTTTGCAATTTTGTTCTTTATAGCCGGCTATGTCTTCCAAGCGACTTTAGCACCTCCGCCCGCAACACCGCAACCTTTCACTTCTTTCCCTTTCAATGAGTCACGTAACCTCTCTGATCCTCACCGATTGCAAAGAAATCCGGAAGTGAACTCTCTCCTCCATTGGATTGATCTTCAAACCTTAATCTTTTCTTTCTGGAATTTAACTCCTCTCCTCAATGTCATTTCTCCTCTTTCTCGCTAACCGATCACAATAGCAATCAGAGTAGGTTCTTCGTTGTTTAGTGTCTTCATCTTCTCAATCTTCTTTGCCGATGTAAACTTCTCCATCGGCTGGACCCAACCTGTGCTCCCTCGAGATGTCTACAGCTATGTGTCACCAACTCGGGCCTAATGTATTTTCGTGAAGCTTAAGACTTCATGTTTGTTCATTTCTCCAGCCGGCATGACTTCCTCACAGGATGCATCAAGCTCTTCCTCCCTTGAATTCCTTAAGTAATCTTAGATAATTAATTCATCATCCATTTGCTTCTCGATCCAACCTGCATTTTAAAGAGATTAATAATAGTTCATGAAATCAAACTACGCTTGAAATAAATGAAGCATGTAGCAAATATCATTAGATAGAATAATTGAAGGAATAATAGAACTTATCTTTGTCGATTTTGATATATTTTTCTTACAAGGACACTCTGCTCAACTCAGTTTTCTCAGACATACATTACGCAGTCAATCATATTCAATATAGAACCAGGCCTTTCACTAAATCAAGGCACCATCAGGCCTCTCATTGAATCAAGGCACCTTCACAGTCCATGCATACATATAGAATGGTATCGATGCGACCAACCAATCACAATCGAAATTGTAGTTCTCCTTTCATGTCAGAGCCACACTCGGAATTTTTTTTTTCCGCAACTAGCATGAATGGTATCTCCAAAAAGTTTCATGCCAACGAGCACTACTCAAAAGAATCCATGACCTCTCCTAAAAAAAATGACATGACTCAGCCACAAATAATTGATGTCGGATCCTCTTTGCACAACTCAACAAGCTTTTAGGAGAAAGAATAGAAGCTTAGAAGAATGTGATTTCATTTTATTTAGAGGTACAAACATAGAATACTTATCTCTTTATTACAAATGTCTAGACAGTGATGCCTTTTAGAATTTGATCTCCATAACTTTTCCTCCAATGTATTTTTCACGCACAACCATCACCGAATGACAGCATACACTCAACAATCGTCACAACTCCATTCTTTAATTAACTCTCTTCCACGTTGACTCCTCTTTGGGAATGTAAAGGTGCAACTCTAGCAATTGCTTTGCTCCTTAAATGCTGCGCCTCAAGAATATGATGTTCCGTGATTTTCTTCCACTCAGAAATGCTGTGTTGACTTGTCTTTGAATGAAACTACACTGCTTGATAATATCATGTGTAAAACTCCCAATGCAAACATCAAACTAATAGACTTGGAAATCCCATGTACATTTATTACCATTAGTGCACAAACATAGAAAAGTAAAATGCACAATCTGTATTGAACAAGATCTGGTGTCTACAATAATTGAATGTAGCAAACGGGATTACAAATATGATCGCAAGACTCACATGCGTGCACCAATGCATAGTAACATACAATGATTCTGATATCGCGCCAGATCTCCTGACTGTATTACTTTGACAGAATAATGGACTGGTTGTGTTGCAAATTCCGCCACGACCTAGAGTGATTCTCTCGATCGGAGATCAGAGAGTATGTTGCTATCGAATTTCTTCGTGGGAGTGTGGACGCACGGGTCTCTAACTGGTAAACGAATTTCAATCTTGGCCTCCGCCCTTGCAGTGGTGACAGCTCCCTGAAGTCGGCCAATAGATAGTGCTTTAACTCGAATGTCTTCTCTACCCGTGTGAGTTCCTTTACATAATCGCATCATCCTGACTAAAACTCCTTTGACTTCCTTGCTTATTTCGACATTTATTTTAATTCCAAGTTACTGCGATAGGAAAGACTATAGTTTTCGACCCTATTGATGTGAAACATCACCTCTCCTATTCTCCACGCTAGACGTTTTCGGGTTCCAATACCTTAAAAAATCTGGTAATTTGCAAGTCTTCGAATCTCTTAACCTTATACGATGCCTCTCAAAACTTCACTTGCTCCACAACAAATTAAATCAAACCAACTCGTTTAACCATCCAACTAGCGGCTATGTATGAAGAGGCTTTCCTTGAAAATCTGCCCAATAGCTTCCACATAGACTCCTGAATTCATACTCCTTCCATACCTTTCCTGAATATACCAAATTTTATTAAATTACTCTATCGGTGCTTGAACCAAGTGATATGATATAGTCTTAAACTATGCCTCCTTGAATTGCCTTGATATTGAATAGATATTGATTGTGAAATATAAGAAGTCTCCTTCTAAAACTCTTCATGGGTTCCCCCTCCCACAACAATTTTCAAAGAGAATACTGTAACTTTTGATTTGCCTGATATTCTGAAATCATTCTCAACAGAATCAAGGTAACTAATGATTTGCAATGAACCTTCAATCCAACTCAAACTTGTTGCCACTTCAAATATCTCCAATTTTGACTTTGTTTAAACAAATCTTATCTGATCTTTCCTTAAACCCGCTCTGATACCATGTTAGTTTTAGACCAGAAATGTAAATAAGCAGAAATGCAACACAACAAACAATAGAACACAACAAATTACCCTGGGAAAACCCTCCTTCTCGAGGGAGAAAAACCTAGCAAAATATATCTCTTATATATAGAACGAATAAGAGCAGAAATCTGCTTTACAAATTAGACCCTTCTCAAGGGCGAACTTGACACAATAAATGATGAGAATCTCTTCTGGATACAATAGAATATAAATCTCCTTGAAGTCGATCTGCTGCTACAAAATTATGATTTGCTGTTAGAGTGCGAACTTCTTCTTGAGAGTGCGAATTGAATGAAGAATGAATTGATGGTTTGAATGTATGAACTTCACCTTGTATATATACAAAGCAAGGTGACTTTTCATCTAGGTTGGCCTCCAATAAAGTAAAAAATAAAAAATATTTATTGTACATCAAAAGGCCGACCTGCCTTGAGCATCATTTATGATTTTTAAATTGGGAGAAAAATATCTCCCGCTGCTATAAACATCAACAATGTGGTGATTTGTTATGAACATTTGGATCTCTTCAGCTTCAACATAGACTTGTCTGATCCAATCTATTTTGCAAATTCAAGTGATGCGTTTTATGACACACCAAACACTCTAGAATAAATAATCCAAAGACACTCTATGCTCTTTTGAAAAACTACCTTGTATGCTAAGATTGCAAGAAAGATCATACGACAATTCGAATGTTTTGTAAATTAGGTATGGATAAACTCTGTGGATGATGTGATTTGCCGGTAACACAAAGGGACTCCCACGCTTAGTTTGTTCAATTCACAACGAAGGTCTAGACAATGAAGCTCTACTGCTTGGGTCATGGATCAAAGAAACTAAAAAAAGAGAAGGGTTCAGAAGCATTAATCTACTCCTACGAATCCAAGAGACGGTATTGACTCGGTGAAACAAAACTAAACTTTGTTTCGCCACGCAGGGAACGCGCCAACTACGCAAAGCCAGTGCAATCTTCAAGGGAGAGTTGTGTTTATGATTTTCACGTCATGAATAACTACCTTCCAATCGAACAATATTTATTCAGACAGAAGTTAAGAATCCACAAAGTAAGCTCAGGCTAACTTTACTCATTGAACGAAAATCGTCCGTTCAAAGAAAGTATGAGCAAAAGTTTCACCATAAATCAATACTTATCAAATCTTGCATTCATCTAGCATACATGAAATAAAATCTAAACTATGATGAGGGATAAGAACCATGACAATTCCAAAATAAGAGAAGCAATCACCATCAGAACAATGCATGCATTACTTATTACTTTGGCAATCTTACAACAGTTGCTTATCTCAACATGTTTTGCAACATGTTCCCATGCTTTACAAATGAGGGGGTGAGCTCAATTTATAGGCTCCCCAATTACAATTCAATGGCCAAGATTAATTCAGGATCAACGGCCAAGATTACAAATAAAATCCTAATTAGGGTTTGCTACCCTTCGACCAATGAGAAAATTGCACTTGAGGACACTTGTCCTTTTTGCTAAATATGAACCAACAGATAAAATAGAAAGTTGTTGCATGTTGATTTGGAATGATTTGATTGGTCGGAAGATGACGAGGCGCCACCTCAACGTGTTGGATGCCTTCCTTGGTCGCTTTGTTCTTTTTCCATGTTCTTGCCTTAGAATATTTCTCTTGCCGATGACCCTATCGATTGTGCTTGATCTTGGATGACTTTGGCTTCTTCTCACTTCGCCTTGGAGCACCTGTTTAGACTTGAAGCCCTTAAGTCTTTCTTCCCGGATTGCTTTGAATTCCTTCTTCACGTACTTTGAATTTGGAGAGGAACTCCCCTGTGCCTTTGCCACAATGGAGGAAATTGGCACTTTTTCTGTGGAGAATTTCCATACTTAGCCAAATTTTCGCTACTTTGTAATACCTTCAAGATTTTGGCCATTTTTGTGCTCAAATAAACTTCTCACGGCCGATTTGTCTCAATTTTGAATTTGGCTTGGCGTGAAAGTTGGATGTAATTTTGACGATGTGCCTACCGCTATCTCGCTGCGGATGCCAAACTCTTACGGACTTCCCCGCTGGATGCCTTGCCATTGCCTTTCTAGCTCAAGGCGACTTCATCTTCATGACCTTGCTATCGACACTTAAACATAAGCAGACTTCATCAAGTGGATAGCCATTTGGAGGGTGGACTTTGGCTGTTGGCTAGCCATGGCTCCATTATCTTAGACAATTACTTCTTTTCCATGGGCGGACCTGCTGCATTCTCAGGCCATTGACCATTTGACTGTTAATTCCTCCATACTTAAGCAAATTTTTTACAGACTTCAGCCTATTCCATGAATGAATGTTCAGATTTCTCACGAATTTCCAGATTTTTCCATGAATTGCTCAGATTTCTTGACTGGTTTTTTCAAATTTTCCACCATTTTCTGCGATTTTCCAGAATTTTTAAGTGATTTTCACCAGATTTTTCACCATTTTTGAGCAAATTTTTCCAGATTTTTTGAACTTTTTATGTGATTTTCCAGAATTTTACCAAAATTTCAAAAAATTTCGAATCGATTTTCTGAGAGTTTCGTTGATCTTTTCGAACTTCTGAGTGGATTTTTGAAACTCGTGACCTTTCTAAATATAGAAACTTTCTAAAAATAGAAAATTTTCAAAAATAGCAACTTTCCAAAAATAGACCCTAAAAAATAGGGATCCCAGAATTGCCCAAAAGTGCCAAAAAGTAGGTCCTAAAAAATAGGGGGCCCGAGGTGAGAAACCCTAAAATTTGGAGGTGCCTGATTTGATCGAAAACGACAAATGATCTTTCATCTCCCGTGCCCTCTTAAGCGCCGATGGTGATGCTTATAATAAAGCAGATCTAGGCTAAACCTTTACTGACTGACTCTGTGACCCCTCAAAAACTCAAACTCCTCATTGTAAAAGAAACATGGTAAATGGCAGTTGTGACGCCAAGGCAAAAACTCAAAAAGCAAAAACAAAGGGTCCCCATTTGCAATTGGGCGATGTGTGAAAAGGTCACAAATAAAGCATCTAACTTCTGTAACATGAGGTTGAGGGAATGCACAACACAAGGTGTCCAAAATATATGTGTGAATTGTGTCTCAACTAACATACCGAGAACTCTACAATTCTTTGCATTGTCTGTTATAACTTGGACAACATTTTAAGGACCCACTTCATTAATGCACTGTATAAGGATGTCAGCAATAAATTGTGCATCCTTTACCTGCCCCTCACAATCCACAACTTTTAGAAACGTTGACCCTTTAGGGCGTATTGCAATCACATTAATTAATGGTCTATTTCTTGCATCCTTCCATCCATTGAAAATAATAGACACACCTATTTCTTTCCATGAGGCCTTGATGGGAGATAATGAATCTTCTATATGTTTGACCTCCCTTTGACAATATAGTATTACACACCTTCTCATAACCTAGGCTTGTGTACCCCTTTGGAGCTTCATTTATTTTCTTACCATGTCGTGTCGATAAGGTGATCGAATAACGTTGAAAGACAAACCATTCACATAGAAGCATCTTCAAATGGCTTGGTCAACAATATCTCTAACATCATTATTAAATGCCCTCTCCAATGGTCCCTTTGCTCTCTTCGAAATAGTAGCCTCATTTTCATTTCTTCTTAAAAAAGGATGGCTTTCTACTACAATATCAGGGCCAACACTATGTGTGTGAGATGAAGAAGTAGGTGGCTTCCGTGAGCCCCTTCTTGTACTCAATGGATGCTCCATTCTATTTTCAACCCTTGCATCTGCTTCCTCTTGCTCCTTAATATATTCTACTATTTTAGAAGGTGGTATAGGTATCTTATTTTTTCTTGGACATGCTTCAATTCCCTTCCCAGGAATTGCTTTCACCTGACTATAGGAACTAGTGTAGCACTTATCACACTCGGGGCATATTCAAACATATGTGCCCCCACTTGGAATTTGCTCTACCATTTGTACATGCCTCCATAGCGGTGAAGCCAGGTCAATAGTGAAGGAGGGTTTGCCGACAAAACCAAAACTAGTTGCCATGGTAGGCAGAGGCCTGCAATTTGAAAAACAAATCAAGCTTATAAATTTAAAATTTAAATAACTAATTAATAATTTAACATCTAAACTATTTTTTCTATTTAATAGAATTATGATAAGTAATGTATTTATAATTAATATTTTACTATTTTAGAAATTAGTAAAATTATGAAACATATAAATTTATAAACTATTAAAAATTAATGTATGTTACATGTATAATTAATATTTTACTAAAATTAATAAAATTATAAAACAATGAAACATAAAATTTAATTTAAAATTAAATTATAATAATTTAATATTTAATGTATTTATAATTATTATTTTAGAAATTAATAAAATAGTAGACAATGAAATATATATTATTAATTTACTCAATATAATATATATATATATTTATTATTAAACAATAAAATAATATAATATATATTAAAAAATTAAAACAATAAACAATGAAATATATCAATAATTAATATATTTTAGAAATTAATAAAACATTAAACAATTTAATGGATTACGATTATCATTTATTATTAATTTACTTATAATATATATACATTAATATATAATTTATATTATTTTTTTTGAAAAAGAGGGTAAAAATTTATTGAAATCATAAAGCGATTAATACAAAAAAGTCAGGGTCCAGACAGGCACGTAGAAGGAACCAAAGATACACCCCCAATAAGCAATCACCCAAATGACAAGACCACCACAAGACCAACCAGCAACCAACATCAACGTCCCTCATCCTCCAAAATCAAATTCTCCAAATCCTGAACAAGCCCAGGGGGTAACTTATGCAGGCCATCAATCTGCCAGTTGCCATCTTGTTCAGAAGCCCATTTGGCTATACAATCGGCAATCCTGTTCCACTCTTGAGGAATGTGAATGAAAGACACAGACTCAAAACAAGAACACAACCGCAAAATTTGTCTAACAATAGAAGCAAGTTGCTAGCTAATCCCATCCAACTTCTGTCCCACTAGCAAGTTAACAAGAACTTGAGAATCAGATTCACATATAATCATGCACCTATTGAGGTCACAGGCTTTCTCCAAAGCCCATAGGATCGCAAGACCCTCCCTAAGATTATTGGTTTGTTGTCTCTTATGAATAGAGAATTAAAAAATAACCTTACCTAAGGTGTCTCTACCAACACCACCAATCCTAGTGGGTCCTGGATCACCCCTGGAGGAGCATTAGTGTTAATCTTCAAAACATTCGCCGGAGGAGGAGACCAACTCCTAGCTCTCTAAACCTTCTTTTTAGCACGCCTGCCTCTTTGAACACAAAAGGAATCAAAAGCCAAACCCCGAAGGTCCAATCTATTAGCGATCTCTTCGTCTCCCCTATCCAAAGGGAAGAGTAGTTCACACTTGGCTTCCATAGTCTCCTGTATCATATGAACAACCCTCTGCCACACCTGTTGGATCAACATCTTAACACCCCAGAAAATCCTACGATTCCTTTCCAGCCATATGTGCCAAAGAATGAAAGGTGGGCCAATAGTCCACACAATTTGTAGAAAAGAAGTCTATGTCGGAGGTCTCCCAAGGATGCTCCAGAATTCAACTAGTGAAGAAGCATGAACACAAGGATGTCCCCAAATTCCCCACTAAGAATGCCAAATAAGCATAGAATAAGGACACTGAAAGAACAAGTGGGACGAATCCTCCTCACCGCATCCACAAAGGACACAAATAGGAGGGCCCTAAAAGCCACATTTTCAAAGATTATCCCAAGTCAGACACCTATTCCAAGCTAAAGTCCACAAGAAGCAATTACACTTAGGCCAGGAAAACTTATTCTAGACATTTTCCCACCAAGCAACCTCCACTCCACCATACTTTCGAAACATAAGCTCTTGATAGCCACTAGCCACCATAAAAACCCCCTTAGGATCATGGCACCAAGCCAAAATATCCCTCTCCCTAAGAGAGCTACAATCTAGCAAGAATCTTGCAGAGCTCAGCCCGATCCTCCTCGCAATCGCCAGCAGGCCACTCACTCGGGTCTTTCCATCTAGACACTTCAATTGACCTAGAAGGAAAAGAAGTTTTGAAGTCCACCACCCTAGACCAACCAGCTTCCAAGAAGCGTTGACAAAGGCCCTGTAGATTAGGGTGTCCATCAAAGATAGGAGGAAACCCATCCCAAGAATCAAACTAGAAAAGAGCATCGGTCCCCCCTATTGCAAATCCAGAACAAACCATCCTTGATTAGCCGAGTGCCTTTCTTAAGCGTATTCTAGATCACAAAGCCTTTTCCCGAAAGTGGATACTGGGGAACCTCCTCCTTCGGAACTCCCTTCATATACTTGTGCAAAATAATCCTGGCCCAAACATGGTCCTGCTCAATGCACCATCTCTAGTAGAGCTTAGCTGCCAAAGCCAAACTAGAAAAGCTAGCTTTTCGCAAACCAAGACCACCCAATTGTTTCGAGCGACAAACAATTTCCCACTTCACTAGGCTCCACTTAGAGGACGACAAATTGCCAGACCATAAAAATTGCCTAGCCAGAGAATCAAGATCTCTGATAAAACTCGAAGGAGCCACTTGAAGCATACACTTGTAATTAGGAAGAGGCTGCACCACCGACTTAAGAAGTAACAATCTTCCTGCAAAGGAAAGCTATCTATGCGTCCAATGGTTCACTTTCGCCCAAAATTTATCTAAAATAATTTGCCATGAACCACTAGACAGGGCATTAGACGAGATAGGAATGCCGAGATACATCAAAGGCAATTGGCCAATTTGGAATCTTAGAATACGAGCAATGTGTTGTTGGATAACCACAGGATTAATAAAGAAGAAAATGGAGGATTTACCCTCATTGATTTGTTGGCCAGAAGCCGCAAGGTAGATGTCTAGCACTTGACGGAAGTTAGTAGCCTCTCTAACCTTGGCCATACCCATCAGAGCAGTATCATCCACAAATTGCAGGTGCAACTGAGGCGAAAGACCATTACCCCACTGCCAAACCTT